>JARJDU010041156.1:0-10850 GCA_030264695.1 Lissagria laeviuscula
TGTGTTTCAATTAATTACGTTTAGGTGATGATATAATATGTAAATGTGCAAAGCCTACTTAGTAGTGCTCGCTGAGATCTACCCGTAGGAATCAAACTCGTGACTTATCTAGTTTCGGTTCAATGCTAAATTAATTTTTTCTTTGAGAAAGGACCTCTACTCTTGTACCAACTACATGATAACAAAAGCGCATATCAAAAATGTGCTTAAGTGGGATTGAATTGAAATAAATTGTCTTTCTTATGATGTTTATTTTATCTTCCTGCGAGTTTAAACAACGTTGCAGTAGTATCACAAAGTGAGACAACTTATAACCCAAAACTCTAATCTGTGAAGAATTTTTTTTAAGACGTTAAACACGTCAAAAGAAAGAGAGCAAAAAATAAATAATGCAATTCACAAGAAAAAAAAATATAAACAAATTTCCTACCCGTCATTCTTCTTATCTCCTTATTCAAAGTTGTATTTTGCGTAGGAAGTAGCAATAGCCGGAAAAAGAAGTAAAAAAAAGTCAGAGCTCGATATGGATTTTTCATTAGAGTTCTATTTATATACTCCATTCATAATTTTTGTTGGTATACCAAATGTTACCACATTTTATTATTAATAAATTATATACATATGCTGCGACGTTTTCTGTGTGTGAAAGCGATTAAATGTTTTGTAATTAATGTGCGAACATAAATTTTAAATTGTTTTTTTTTCTTCAAATAATTATCTTTATTATTTACTTAAATGACATAAGCAATTCATTCAAAGTTAGGCAATAATATAATTTAATATTTACTTATATAGATGCAAAGTAAATTAATTAAATAAAAATGAAATAGAAATATTTTAGAATTAAATTTTATCGACGAATTTTTCACGATTAGTACTTAAATTTGCGAGGTGAAATAAAAACTAGTGTACCTCAAAGTAGTGTATTAGAGACTACCCTGTAGCTGATGTATACAAAGGATATGATTCTGATAACGTGTGGAAAATGTGATGATGATAATATTTGCTAATAACTCTGCGCTACTTGCCTCCTTCCATGTCTTTAGGAAAGAGCAATCCAGTAACTTCAACTGGCAAAAAACAAACTAGCCAATTGAACGAAAGAATTAAAAATAAGCATACGACAATAGCATTTTCTTAGCTTGGAAGTTACCGTTTGTGATAACCAGGTGATTTCATTTCAACGAACATCTTTTCCGAGAGTTATAAATACCTAAAATTCAAACCTATTCCGACTTATATTTTCTCTCAATCAACATATAATTCTTAAGATTTTATAAAATAAAATCAATTCATGTAAATTTCGAAATTTGGAAAACAACAGAAGTAATCTGACTTGGGATCAATTGCCCAATTATTTACCATGGAAACATTGCAAAATATCTTGGCATAGTCCTAGATACCAGATTTAAATGAAACATGTACTTCTTAAGAAAAAAACAAAAGAATTGTATTTTAAATTTATGATTTGGAATTTAGAATAATATTCTTATTTTTATCCAATTTTAAACCCAGAATGGGTGTCATACCAGCTATAGAGTTGTGCCCTCCACAGCAATGTTATCATTTTAACAAAATCATGTATTTTTTAAATTTTCAAAGAATCCAAAAGTCTTGCAGATAAATATCGTTTTTTTCAACGATTTGCACCTATCAAACTCCATTTTATTATTCATTTCAAACATACCTTATATTTTAAAATCAAAATTTGTTGTATTGGAGTTCGAGCCACCTACATTCAGGTCTAGCAAAGTGTGAAAGTGTTTGACATGACAATTGCTATTATCAAACAAAAAAATCTACGTCTTGTTCTCGGATGAACAGAATATAAACTTTTTTAATCAAGCGTGTCAACACATGTTGAGAAAAGCTAAAGTGTCCTTCACCAAAGATGAAGCACACGTAAACGCACATCCGTCTGACAGACGGATTATCCGATTTGAAGCTCAAAATCATTCAGATATTTCAAAATAAAGTCTTGCAAAATATTGGTAATGCCTTTTGGTGTATTTACAATTCGAGTATTCATAGAGATCCCAGAGTTTTCGCCGTGAAAAAAAAATACAAAAGGCAGGCAATCATAAATTGCATTTGTACCATCATAAAAGCACAAAATCACTGCTCGTCCTAAACAAAGACCACTAATTAAGAGAATAAAGTGGAATATCTCTTCCGGTCTTATATAATTAATATATATATATAGCTCATTTAAAATTATTAGTTAGGTTTTTGTAGTCCTGTTTAAATTTCTATTAGATGTCGAAGAGTTCGTCTTATATAACAAACAATGAATTAAATTAAAATTAAAAATTCTATTAGTACTTTTCAATATAGTTACCTAGATAGATATATACCCTTTAATATGTATTTATATTTTGCATTCTATTGCTGTACATGCTATACATATGTTCGAATGCCTGTTATTATGCAGTAATTAGATAAGTAAAAATACGGTTAATTAAAGAAGCTGATCCATTCGACAAAATCTTTTCAAATTATCAGTAATAATTTTTTTCCCTCAGAAATAAACATTCGAAAAAATTTCTACTCCAACTCAACAAATTACTATAATTTCGAAACCTTGATTTGGCGCCTCCGGGTGCTACGCTTGGAAACTGATGCTCACTTTTGTCCTCCCTTCCTCCCCGTAACTATGATTGTACTCTAAATGGTTATGTTTGTTTCTTAAAAAATATCAACAATTGTTTCGTTGTACTCTTACCAATTAACTAGTTACTCATTTTTTTGATTCATTGAACTTAATCTAATGCTAATGCGATAATGTCATGTCACAATTGTAGCTATGTTTAAAAAAATAACCGATACCTACAAAATCTATTTATTAATAATAATTGTAAATAAAATCTTTTGTTGATATACTTAAGCTCTTAGTTTAAGTAACATGCTCCTAGCATAATTTTTTATTTCACTCTCTTTTTCGAGCGTTAAAAAAATATTTTTATAAAATAATTAATTATATTTCGAATATACTAACTAGTCTTATTCTAAAAATTCTATTTAATTTAGTGTTAAATTTATTTGTTTCAGGCAATTCTTTCTTTAACTTTTTCTATTGAATTAACAAATTGTATTAGTATTCAATCAACTTAAATGATTGTTACAGTTGATGGTTAATAAATAGTAATAAAATTATTCTGAAACAAATTATAACGTTAGATTAGAAAAGAAAAACAAACAACAACACTTGTTAAAATTTCCCTATTCAATTAATTGAATTAATAAGAAAAAATGAAGTAAAATACAGCGACATAAACGCCTGTTTTATGACAAAAGTTAAGTTTCCTTTTATGCATCCGGTTAATGTCATTATTTCAATGAGTTATCTAATTACAATTAACATTTTGCTATTGATTAGAATTAACAATTATTATAGATTAACTTATTATTAAATTTGTGTCCTAATGAATACCTAACTTACATACCTTACAAAAAATTGAACAATTCAACAATAAATTGTTATTTATAAATCTTTTTAAGTTATTATATATCTTTATTAATGTCCAAACACTACGTGACCTAATTTTGAAGTTTCGTTTACATTTAAGTTGGCAACATTGATATTTGTTACTAAAATCAGCAAACAACACTATACATCACAACCCTGTAGATATTACAATATATATAACATAGATATATTTAGCATTTCTTTTACTGCTAATTCAACTTACTACTCATAGTTATTATTATAGTTAATATTATCATTTACAAAGATTCTCGAAAACATAGTTTTATTTAAAAAAAAAACTATATCCGAGCGTATCTTTAAAATATTTCAAATTTAACCGTTTTCTTTAAATCTATAAATCCATGATTTCAATTTTTCTAATTTCATAACTATAATATATTTGAATTGAATAAATCATAATTTTCGTGTCTAGACTGTCTGCTTCCACATTCAATCATTCAAGGTTATTTAATAAATTATTTAATAAATTAAATTGAAATAACAGCAGAAAAACATTTAGATTTTCTATTCCCATATTCAGTCGTTTTATATTTCAGAAATAATATTGTAATAAAACATGTATTTCTTAAAAGTTGACATGCATTACATGAAAAAAATACATTAAAGAAAAACATACATACGATTCGAATGCACTTTGTAAATGGAATAGTAAATGCAATGCTAACAAAGAAAATGTAAACTCCTACGACTGCGATGGCGACGGCATCGTACCTATGACTACTTACATATCAAACAATTTATGTTGCTTATTACGAACAACAGCAGAACGATAAGACGAACATTTATATTTTTACGAGAAGTATAAACTTTGTACAATAAAATGAATAATGTGAATATGGAATGATTGATTATATGAAAGTATTTTTATTAAAAATTTCATTGTTATTTCTTTTTAGATAACAAGACAATATGCAAATAAAAACCTTTAGTGTAATAGTGTATTGTGTTACAAGTAGAAGAAGTACTGAGTTTCAAGACTACTACTGTTTGCTTTCAACTCATCCAGCAACCAAAAGGAGTGCTGGAATAACTTCCCGGACGGGCGATTCACGTTTTTTTATTCTCCTATCCTAGAATTTGTTATAGTTTAATATATTCATAATGGAAACTAGGATACACCACAATAAAATGCTTTGCAACGAGATTCATTCTAAAGCATTGTAGCTGTTGCAAGATGCAACGCTGAAATTAAAGCAATACATACATGTTACTGCTCCTACGCAAACTTCTCAAAAATTTTATTTTTCGTCTAATTCTCATACTAGTATTTTTTAACTGGCTAATTCCTGGGCTAAAATGCAAGCAGAAAGTTAGTGTATTAAGTAAGATAGGCAGAAATAGTTACTTATTGTAAAAATGTTTTATTTTATATTTGATGTATGCGACCAAACGAATTACGCCTGTATTCTTTTACTAAATGCATATTAATATATTTCAATATATTAATAGATTGCTTTTTATTAATAAATTAGGTAAATAATGTTGCAAAATCCAATGTCGGTTAATTAATATTATAACTATCTTGCAGAAAGTTTATGTAAAAATTTATCTATGACATGGTAATTAAAATAATTTATTTTTGCATTACTGTATTTTTTATTTTTTATTATAGACTTGCTAATATACATTTTTATCGCATATTTATCAATCTACCTGCATAACTACAAATTTTAAGTTCATGTACCTGTCACCTACTTTTCAGAATTATTATTTTAATTACCTGTAAGTACCTATGTAAAGCCATGTGCTACTTTAGTCATATTTAGCTCTATTGTTTCAATTTGTTAAGTAGATTTTTCTATTTAATATTATTGCATAGTGCAAATCAATGTCAACACTATGTCAATTTTGGTAAATTGTATAATATCCGAAATGATGAGACTCTGATTTGAATCTAAATCAAAGTAAATTAAACTAAAAAGTACTCAAATTTTTACCCATTTATTGTGATACCATCTTTTGATATATTTGGGTCTCAGTTCTGACCGTAAAGCTAGTTACCCGTTAGACGCGTTCTGATTATCAACAATAAAACTAAAATTATTGACCAACGCACAAAATACAGTACTTCATACAAACACCTTAATCACATATACAACATGGATGCATCACTGATCAATGTACAATAAAATGTCTCTCATGCATACAATACTTGACGTTATATACAAGCCCGTCGTATGCCTAGCGCGACGCGCTGAACAAAACCCAAAAATGAATTTTCTCTGCAGTGCACAAAAATCCAGCATGACTCGGTCAAATAAAATTTTTTTGATTTTATTTGCCAGTGTAGGACAAATTGTTGAACAAACGAATACTTCAAGTTAGTGAATTATATTTATTCAAAAGTTTAAACATATTATCCCAAAAATGTTTTTTAAAAAGTTATAAAAGATAACAAAAATCAATTGATATCTACAAGTAGATGAGATTCCATACTATTGAATACATTTGTTACTAAAAATTACTCCAAACAGTTTCCGACTGATATAGGATTACTCCCCCTTTGGGAGTTTCCAGACATACGACTGAAATCAGTTAGTTTGCAATTATCCGTATTTATATTTCCAATAAATTCAAATATTTACAACATTAATTATTATTTTGACCTTTCACCGATTTTCGAATCATTAAGTACACAACTATCAATGTATTTTTCAATCCTTGAAAATCTTCAAATGCTAAATATACAAAAAGTAAATTGTTAATACTTTTCGAAATAATATTTATACCATTTACCTTGTAATTCAAACTAAAATAAATATCAAAACAAAGAAGAAAGAAAAAACCTAAAACCTTCTCAAATCTCAAAAGGATTTTTTCTTTGATGCTTTCCTGAATAAATACACATTTTACTTTTTTTATAACATCTTTTTATAAATTGTTCCCATTAAAGCTTTTACATTGCAAATATTGTTTGTTAAGCATCACCTTACTATTTGCTACGCTTTTTATTTCTTCATAGCAGAATATGTTATTTATTTATATTTTTCTACTTAGAAGCGTAAATTTATAAAGTTTACATTGCATTTGTTTGTGCAAAGGAGGTTCCACACGGCTATAGATGCAACTTTCTTACAATTTATTTGTTTAGTATTACTGTTCTAGAAGCTGGCTGAACTCTAGCGTATTACAACTGCTGGGAAATAAAATCACAGCACGTCAAATAAAATCAGAAATAGAATACAACTTCATACATCTTGATCTAACTACACCTAAAATATTGATTACATTTTCTTGAGTCATGAGGTTTGCTTATATGTTTATGGTTAAATTTGAACTAAGTAACAAAATGTTTGCAACAGTGTATTAAAAGTTGAAAAGAAACTAAATAAGGGTTCTATTGCATATGTATGGATAATGTTAGTGAAACTGTTGAATAATTTATGCGATATCAGTCATTAATCACATAAAACATAAATTTCATAAAACGTACACACATCAGTACTCGTACGCACATTTAATTAAAAGTTTCGGTTTCTCAAACATAACTGAAAGCTTGACGCATAGAGTGGTAACCACCCTCAGCGTGCGCACCACCTCTACCGAAATCATCGCTGATAGGAGAAAACGCCCAACCGACTCCGTACGACCGCGAGAAATTTCAAGTAACCAAACAGTTGGTTACATTTAAACTTAACTTTAGCTAGCTAAACTGCAACGCATACATTATTTAGCCAGCGCCTGATTTTGACTGTTCATTTCTTGACTGAGCTTAAAGCCTAATAGTAACATAGGCCGAATGTAATCTACATCAAAATCACACTGCCCTAGTTACTATTATAAAGATCATTATATAATACAAAGAGAAAGTTTACAGATTTTTATAGTTTTAAATTACTTTAACATGCAGCTGTCAGCTGCTTTCAACGATTTTAGCTCTCAACCTATTTCGAATTGATTCTTTTTTATAGTTCTTTATACTAAATCGATATAAACGCCTCTCGCTGAAATTGGGGTCAGGAAAACAATAAAGCAGCAATAAAAGCCTACGCCTTCGGCTTCAAATCGATGTTTTACGTTAATGCTACCCCAAAATCCCATTGCTCCCTCCACAACACCTCCTACATCAACTATAAAATAACTCAAACCTTTTAGATCATTGCATTGAAAGCAACCCAAAAACAACAAATTTACAAACACAAAAACTCTTAAGTAAATTTAAAAATTTGATTGATTAATGATTTAATTCATACAATATGCAACCAAAACCACAAACCCCAATTATCTAGGCCGACTCGCAATAATTAATACCTTCAAATGAATGCTTCGGAGGAGTCACCATCTGGCATTTCGCATACGAATGCATCGCGCAGACGGTGCCTGGAAGCGAAACAATTCGAATAGGATGACATCGACGGATAATTCGCTATTCGCTTGGCTCAAACTACTCCCACAACTGCCACTTCATTATACATACACGATGCCAGTACACGCAATGCTCAGAATCCAACAGTACAACCCACCCGCAATTTACTAAGGCGTAGAGGGTGTGATTGTGATATGAGCGCTTAGTTGGGAATTGAGGAAGCTCAAGGATAAATATACAGGCAACGTGGCAAACAAGGCTGAAGACGTCGGATCCCGTGAATCATTAAATTTGTGTGAATCGGTCGCAATTCGGTTGGATACGAACCGACAGCGATTTGGACTTTTGGCGTGAATATAGTATGCGAGAAAACGTAATTACAGGATATTATGTATTGATTTCGGTACGAAACAACTAATTCGAAACTAATTAATTAATCTTGGTTTGTCAATAGCTCCAAGTGTTTGTTTAAAGTTTCGAAGGAAAAGTCAAATCTAATCAAGTTTTTGATATTTTAATTAAATATAATTTACGTTTTACATGTTCTAACCTTATTTGTGGTTTCGAATGTTTAACACCCATCACAAAATACGAAAAAATGATCGAAAATCATAAAATTGCTTAGATCTTGCTTTTCGATCTGAAATAACCTTTGTCACAGCTGGATCGTTCTATGCTCACATAACCACATCTAATCTCAATTCTCAAAGCAAACCTATTTTTAGTTATTTATTATCACTATTTTGATAAAACTTTATATTTCATTGAACAGGTAATCGAATTCAATCCTAACGAACTGACGAGCTTGCACTTGTTTCAGGGTTCAAGCATCTGAATGCTCTGTAGTTGCAATCAGAGTAATCAAATAAAAGTACAGACAAATAGACTGAACGAGGGGCTCTTGCTCTTCAGCAGCCAACGGATGTGTAATGCATGCGATTGGAGACGTTACGAGCCATGAAAATGGATGAACAAGAGTCAAAGATCAGGGAGCATTGCTTCCTAGCACATGTTCTCGAGAAACAAAACAAAAAAAGAAGGAAATCGATCAAGTGGAATGGGCTCACTGCAGAAAAAAGTTTAAGGAACGGGGAGAATCGAGGGATAGTAAAATTGGAAATGTTTTATTATGACATCAAAAAATATATGAAGAAGACGAAACAGAACCGAGGTTCAAGGAGCTGTGCTGAGTTTGCTTCTCACTTTAAGATTGAAAACTTTTTGATGTTGTACGACGCATATATTCAAAATCAATAAATTCAAATCTCATCAGCATTTTTTTTTTCTTTTGCGGGAAAGTAAAGGCACGTTTTTGTAGACACGTGGGAAATAATTATGAAAGTGTTAACTATGATAAGCGGCATGATTTATTAATTACGTACTTAATATTAGGAACATTTCAAAAAGTTAGCGAAGGGAGGGGCACAAGTGTAGGAGGATAGAGGCCAAAAAATGAGCTATTTTCATGAATCTTTGCTTAGCTATTAGAGGTAAAGTAAACATTCCCCGAGTTTTTGTATGTTGTAGAGCAACACTTTTGCTTCCTCGAAACAGTTTTTTTTTGCAGTATATATTGTTTTCTCCCGTATTTGCTGCTGTATACGTGAGCGGCTTCCGGGATGTTTTTTTTGCTGGCTGCACTGTGTGCAAAAAAGTGCTACATCGTATAACAACCAAACTTTTAAAATCCGAAACTAAATTGAATTCTCTACCATATAGCATCAGATTTTTTTTTGAAATTTGATAAATACCATAATGAAAACATTTTGAAATAAAATATAATTCTTTTATGGTTATATGAAATCGAAATTTAAAATATCCAATAAATTCTTTTTTACGTATTGGAACCAAAGAATGAGTAAAATTACTTGAATAGATAGCCAGTTGAAAAAAAAAGATTAGTATTGTAATAAAATAATGTGATATTTAATGGCGGATTTATGAAAAAGGGGAGAAAAAGGGCTAAGGAGGAAAAACTCTAAAAATTGCTGCGTAGGTCACTTCACCAGAAGTCTCAAACTGATTGTGCTCCTCAAACATCTATATGAAAAAAATGCAATTTTGTGACCACGCGGAAAATGATTATGAAAGCGATAATAATGATTGACTTAATAAATACTTTGTAAAATGAAAATTTCAATGAGTTGGCAAAGACCGGAGGCATAGCGTTAGGGTATTAGAAATAAAGTAAACAATTCGCGGTTTTCGTATGTTTTAGAACAACATTCTTACTTCCCCGACACAACGCTTAGTTCCCTATCAACTCTAAATCCGCCGCTAGTGATATTTCTCTCTGTAACTTTGCTAGAAAGTTATATACCGTAATATCGTTTTAGTACAATGTTTTAGACATCCCAATGAATACAAAAATTCAAATTAAAATCAATTTTTTTCCTAAGAATTTAGTCCCCCCTTAATTCTTGCCTATGACCCGCTGTTTTGATAAGATAATTACAATTTCCGTATGTTGTCAAACTTTGCAATTAATATCTCAATGCAATGCATCGTCAACTAGATGTAGGTAACCTGTGATAAGTGATAAGTGCATATTGCACTTAAGCGCAGCTATTTCTTAAAGTGCAAAATTTCCGAGAGTTGAGTATATCTATCATGTTGCGTTTAAATTGCATGGAACTTAGTAAATTGTCAGAAACTGACAGCCAACAGCAAAAGCATCTAATATACAATGTGCTTCAATTACAATCAAAATAAATATCAAATTTAATTTTTGATTTCTTTGCAAATTCAGTTAAATCGTGCAATTGATTTCATAATATGTTGATAGAAGTAACTATAAGGAAACAGTTTATCTGTAAACTAAAAAATTTAGTATCTCATGAAATATCTTCATACATTTCTTGGTGATTGTTAAACATTAGCTTGTCAGGGAATCTATCTATTCCATATATTTGCTTTTTGTCCTTGCTAAATGTCGGCATATTCAGCACGAACTTTTGCCAACAGCAGTCAGACTTCAGACATAATGATAGAGAAATCGCATGTGCATGCAACATGCTTATCAGCATCATAAACTTAAAGGTGAGACAAATAGAACTG
>JARJDU010041167.1:0-10717 GCA_030264695.1 Lissagria laeviuscula
CCACGGCTGCTGACAACATTTCCCATCATAAAACGCAGGCCGTGGACTAGGATTGAAGATAGCGGCCTGGGCAACAAAATCTTACAGCTACGTGTTACATTGAATAGAAGATTACAACAACAAGAAGAAAATAGAGAACAGACAGTAAAATAAGTGTACAATAAGCATGAAAATAAACTAGTGACAAAAGCCTGAAAAATATACATCAAATAAATCGGCAAGCAAAAGCAATGAAATATTGATACAAATGGTTTGGAATGTCCAAGTCTGTCGCGCATATGTTTGGCGCGAACAAACATTATTATTCATATTTCTCTACATATAAAAAACAGAGTACATTAAATTAAATCAAATTTTTAAATAACTATCCAACAAACTGGATTTTTTCAGAAAAATAACAAACACTTAATTAACAAAAACTCTAAGTCAATTTTAGGCCAATAACAATAGGCATTCGTCGTACATAAACTGTATAACATTTAAATATAACTGTAGAACTATATCAGGGGTTTTCTATGGGTGTCATTTAATTTGTTAAATCTCATTTTTATTAATCAGGTAATAAGTTTTTTTTTTCTTTTTTAAGCTGGCCTTGCGAAGAATGTACCTGGCATTATTTTTTATGTCACTACACCCCTAAACTATATAAAACTAAGGATAGAGCCTAACAAAGAACTGAAAACAATAACCGTAACATAGACAACACAAAATTCAACTTCAAACCTAAGCAAATAAAAAAATCAAACTTTAAACATCAAACATAACTTCTTTACCCATCCCTGTAAGTACGAGATTAACTAAGTGACGATTCTAATTCGAGCTACAGGTGCTCACGTTAAAGCGATCGTGGTCGTGCTCCTACAACATAATCACTGCATAATGAATTAATTTAATTAAATTAAACGACGCCATAAAGAGCGTTAACAAGCAAGCTACAGCCTCGCATCGTGAAAATCGATTTAATCTCGATAGTCTCTAAAGCTGAATTCATCTCCTCAACTTCTTCGCAATACATACAGTAAAAGACAGTTTCGTGCTCGATTAATAAAATCAAAAATTCCAAGTATCTAGTAGCTATCGATGCTGAACTGAAATTTTCGGAATCAGTGCTCCTGCTTGCCATCCTATTAAATGGACACATGACACATGAAGGCAATAAAGTGTGGAAAGCGCATAAATAAATCGAATTAATTCAATTAAGAATGGAGAACAAGCGAGCAGCGGCCAGCTGCTTTTCCAGTAAGAGGCAATAAAGACGAAAACAAATTGGACGTGCTTTGAATTTATTTTGTTTGGTAGCCCGCGTTAGATTCATTGATTACATTGGAGATGAAGCCATTTAAGAATTCGTTTATTGGGCGTTGTGTTGACATTGAACTTATGTATAAATGTCGTCTGCTGACAATTTAATTAGATGTTGGATTTTGATTGGATAACTAAATTTAATTAAAAAAGTTTATATTGTATTGGTAAACATTTTTATAAAATGTATATTAACTGAAGAAATTATGTTTTTCGACTTAGTTTTGTCTTTATCTAATGACATTGCAACATTTGTTGTGGCATGCAATCCGTTTGAAGAAACCACTTTGGTCTTGCTATGCAAGAAATTGTCTCATATCTTGCTGCATCTTAGCATTTTTTGGGATGTGACGTCTCAGGAGCAAATCTTTCAGTTAAGGGAACAGAAGATAGTCTGATGGGACAAGATCAGGGCTGTATGCAATCTCTTTCAACTAAATCTGATCTTGTATGAAGCTTGATAGGTTCTTTAATGGATGGATGGATCGAAGGATGGGCAAGGGGGGATATCATGCCTCACAAAGAGGCACCAAACTTTGCTCAAGTGCTGTGTTTGACAAAAATTCTTACGGTAAGGGGGCTAAAAATATCATACCCCAAACGTCAACTATGCTCGCTACGTCGCGGGTCTGATCTATCCTGCATTTCCTGCTGCAATTAAGCACCAATGACGTCCACCGTGTGTGCAAAGTTTTGGATCTCTTTGGTAGATTTTGCTTTTAGTTCTGCAGGCTCGAGAGTGATTCTTCTAAAACTAGTCAGTCTTTTATGCTCCAGAGTTGAACTGTTGCACATTTTGTGCTCAGAGCTTTCTACGTCCAAGCTACGTAGCCGACAGGCCCCTCTATTTGCCTTCCCGATATTGTTGTGATAGCATCCCACCTAGCAATGTCCGTCACAAATATTTTGTCTTTTTTCGAGAGGCTTAGGAGTTCGTTGGTTTTTATAGCCGCGTACTCAATGCGTATTTTTGAATATTTTAGGTTTCAAACATTTTCCAAGTAAACCTTTCCCAGTTCGCATATCGGTTCTGGACCGAGAAAAAGAGCTTCTGCCCCCGTTTTGGCAAGGGCGTCCGCTCTTTCGTGTTCACCTGTTATTATACGCCAGTTGTTTCTGGGGTCTGTCTGCAATGCCAACTGCACTTAGAACTGAAGCTATTTGGTTTTTGCATTGCTAAGGCTGTTTTCCTTGACAACGCATCTATCATTGCTAGAATGATTTCTTCAAATACTGATTGTATCTTAAATCGAAAAGTTCTGCAAAAAGTATAATTCAAGATGCTACAGAGTCTTTTCTTTTGGCAATAAAGTTGTTGTATATTTCAATTTAAATATTTATAGTTTAAGCCAATTGCTTCCACTTCATTTTAAATTACAGGCGAAGGTGATAAAAGCGATAAATTCTAATTCCTCGCAATAGTAATGCATTCATTGAGTAGTTGTCTATCAGCACGGATTCCTAGATAGCCGACGATGATCCAATAATATAGCTATTTGCCGCATTATCTCTAATCTACAACTATTTCACATGCTACTATGTACCAGTAGCTTCTAACTATACATAGCCACCGCATAGCCATCGTTTGCGTAAAATCGTTGATATAAACATCTATTACAAATAGATACTTGTGGCAATGCGCTTGTAAATCTTTTTTCATTTCTTTTGATCTCGATTCGCATACATTTAATTCTTTAGTTCTTTTACTGTAACTTTTCCTACATAAGCCTGTATTTTTTACAACTAAAAAAACTAATAGTTTATCGATCCAGAGATAAAATTTATTCAAGAACTTTATCAATTTATCAATAATTTTTCTTCGCACGCAAGAAGCTTGCTATTACACGCTCATCTCTTCATGTAAATAACTTATCCTTAAGACAAGCTTCCAAGCTCCCAAGCTTTCATGTTCGCTCGAAAGCTTGGAGATACATGAATTATGAGTAAAGCTCGCCGCGAGAATTAATGCGACTTCTTCTTCTCGCCCTCTTTTCTTTAAGACAACTTAGGTAACTGCTGGGAGCTTACAAGATAGATACCAAGCACCGGTAGTAATCTGCAGTTACATCTTCTAGCCTAGGCTAATTCGATCTGATTTGAGCTGATTTACAACTTATAAATAAAACGACGTTTCAGCCGTGCGTGCACTGATGAAACAAGATACTGAGCTTTCGGATACTGCTGCTGCTGCTGCAAATGTTTTATATTTAGTTTACTCTTCGTTTCAAGAAGTTGTTAACTAATCTTTTTCAGATCCTTAATATATTAGTTGATGATTTTAGGCCACACGCAGATCTATCTATACATTTTTAGTGACATTTATTTTCTTCAATTGAATGCAAGTATCCGAAGCGCATTACCCACTGGCAAGAAATGCAAATGCTTGTAGGCCCGTCCACTAAGGGACATCAGCATCAGGTCCCATGCTTGAAATTTTTTGCTTAAAATTGCTTACACACCGCTTAAGTATTGTATTTTGTATATCATCCCCATACGTTGAACTAATTTGCCGACATAACTTCAGTGAATATATAAAAATTAATTCGAACTCTTCTATTGAGATTTTACGGCGTTGGTGGTTTTTCGATTAATTAAAAAGTATGTTCCAAATAACAAATACCAAAAAATTATAAGTACGTATTCGATTTAAAGCCCGCCTCACACCTAACGCAACGGTAAAGCTTGTTTTGCGGGTTGTGCGGGGCTGCTATTCTATTACTTATTCGCTTGTTCCAAGCCTCATTTGCTTACAAGTTGTCTGGCTTCCACCGAAAAACTGTTTGCAATCTTTGCAGATGTGGGGCGGGCTTAGAGGAAATGAGCAATTAGACGAAACGCGGAACGGGGTGGTATATTTAACAAGCAGGGAGGCATTTATCGTAAATTCATTTAATGTTGTTTGTGATAAATTGATAGTCATAATTAATAGACGTGTATATGCATTCAAAATCAGATTTTTCTTGGGCTCTAAAATGGCATAACTCCCTACTAAGCAGTATTATTACCGGAGGTAAAAACTATAAAATTGGTACAGCATTAGTTGATGCTAATTCTGCGTTCGTTAATGTTGATAATATGAAAATAAGACGCAGATGATGAGAAAATAAGCGAAAAGAACAAAGTAAAAGTAAACTGGAACAAATTGCAAATAAATAGCTCGTTCATGATTGCCATTAGCAATGAAGCTGGCTGCTTAGGCGAAGATTTACCATGAAAGTTTACAAACCAGTTAACCAGTTTACAAACAAAAGCAAAGTATGTTTAAGGAAATCGTCGCATCATGGAAAAAGTTTAACTAGCATTCATGAACGTTACATAAAAGTTGATAAAACAATTAATCATACTTAAGCTCCAGGTTGGGAAAACTATCTTGAAAGCAACTGCTGTAAAAATCTCTTAAAATGAAAATGTGTTTGTTGTTGTTATTATAACGAATCTAATTAATCTTAAACTAAAAACATTGAAAATAGTTTTTATCAATAATCGTAATGTATCAGTGCTAATATTATCTAGAGCTAATATTAAAGCTGTTGTTCGGCTTAGCCAAAGTAAACTATCTCATCCTACAAGTGTGCCATAACCTCAATATTTGCATCCTTGATATCCTACGAGTTTTCGGTTAGTAGATCTCATGCAATGGACGCCTCCAAGGTCGGATAAATAAATATCTGGCGCTCGTAAACTTTTCAAGTAAACGCAAGCATCTCCATCTTCATTAATAACATGTACGAGTACATTTTGCGTAAGTCATATGCACACAGCATATACATGTAGATGTCTAATTGTTTATGCCAATTTACTAAATCTGCATTGCATCGCTATGCGTCGTTTTATAGCTAAAGCTAGGCTCATTTTATTGATTTTCCTATTAATCTGTTTTAAATTTATGTTGGGATCCACGTGCTTCATATTTGCAACTCATGGAAACTTTTCCAATTATTGTTTAACAAACTTTTCGCTTTATACTAGTTAATTAAAATTTGCAACAGTTAAAAACAGTTACATTGTGAATACAATATGTACCATTGCATATAAATAATTTATAAAAGACTTAATTATAAATATCTTAACTCTGGAGGCCTAAACAATAACCTATTTCCATACACTTTTTTTTGGTATTAGAAATAAAGTAAAGTTGTATACTGTCGAGCAACAATTTTTCTTCTTCGAAACATTTTTTTTCGGCAATATATTTTGTTTTCCACCTTGCAGCTGCATCCATGAGCCGTCTGGATGTTACCTCTCGTTGACTGCATGGTTTGTAAAGAACTAGTAAAACGTAGATGAACAGGACTTGTAAAATCTAAAACTAAATTGAGTTTTTTTTCCATGTAGTATCGGATTTATCTCGAAATTTAAAGAAATACCAAAATGACGGCAATTTGAAATAAAATTTAATTTTTTTGCCGAAAAAATCGACTTTCAATTAATAATATAAAATCGAAAAATTAAAATAGTATGCTACATAATAAAGAATTTACTTTTAGGTAATCTAAGGAAAGAATGAGTGAAATCGGTTAGATAGATCTCGACGATTCTTTGAAGCCAGTTGAAAAAATATGAATTTGGTTGGTTTACTTTGTTATAATATGTGATATTTTTCGCTGTAACTTTGCAACGAAATTATATACAAAAAGAATATTTTAGTACAATATTCAGTCTCAGAGTATAAAGTCTCAGAGTTAACGCAAGCAAAACTTTTAAATAGATATTTTAAACAAAAATTTATCTTATTAGGGATTAGGATTGAATGAAATGTTTTATAACAAATTATTTTGGGTTGTTACAGAGTGTGGGACCCAACGGTGTGATCGGTGCTGTGGAAGACCCGCCGGAGGAATGCTCCGCCTGCGTGACGAGCTCTTGCCGGAGTATTTCCGGTCTCTACACGCGACCTGACCTTCCGCCCGGCTATTCACTAGTAGCGCAGATTCCCAAGGGCGCCTGCCGGATTCTCATACAGCAGATAAAGCATACCAGAAATATTCTAGGTAAATTTATGTGTATTATATACATGGTAATACCTAAGTAGGGATGTCCAACATGTATAGTCTATCATTTTTAGAACTCAATTCAAACCAAGCGACGCTAATAAGACAAGGCGTGAAACAAAATGATCAGCCAACAACAAATTTACTATTCCGATTATTACTACGCGCTGATCTAGTATGAAATTAGCTATTCGCCGCGTTGTATCAGGAAGCTATGTTCATAACGTATGATCGATGTAGGCGTCACCAGCATTCAACACACTTTTATTGCTGGTTTAAGCCTCTGGGAAAGCGTTAACCGGTCGAGTTTGCTAGATAATTGGGTGCTTAACTATGTAATTGACATGCAAATTTGCTAGATCGCATGTAGTTGCCTTTATTGATGTGGAGTCACAATATAAACATATTTTTTATTATCATAGCCTTGAAATAAAGCTCATTCATATCTAATATGTTAAAATTTTTCATCAGCTTTACGCTCCTCCAACGGTTCTTATATCTTGAACGGCGATTGGAAGTTCAGCAATAGTCGATTAGTCCAAGGTGCTGGTGTGACATTTACTTATCGTAAGCAAGACTCAACATCGTTGGAAACCATCACTACTGGAGGACCAATTGACACTCCTGTCGATATCCTAGTTTGGTATCAACAACCTAATCCAGGGATCAAATATGGGTACTCTTTGCCAGCTGAGGAGTCGATCCAGTCTCATGCTCCAGTAGCCAGCGGACAGGTTTCACATTTGGAAGGGATGTTGGACACCAATGCAGTGAGTTTGAGAGATGAGGCTAAACCTACCTCATCTTCGCCGCATCCACACCGCCGACTACGTAATCGAAATAGGAAATACGTCTGGAAAAGTGCTGGGGTTTCCGTGTGCTCTAAATCATGTGGAGGAGGTATATAAATTGAATTGAACCACCGAAATTTGTCTTACAATATTTTCTATGAGCTTATAGGGTATCAACAATCTGTATTCCAATGTGTTCGAGAACATCATCAAACACCAGTATCCGAACGCCGTTGTGCTCATCTTGAAAAACCTACGCATTACATCCATTGCAACACCCAAGAATGTCCTCTCCATTGGGGAGGACATTGGGGACAGTGTACTGGATCTTGTGGTCAAGGAATACAACATTATCTAGTTCAATGTATAAAGGAAGACAACGGTTTGACCAGTATCGAGGACGGAGTTCTTTGTCCGCAGCCCAAACCTACTGCTTCCAGTCGTCCTTGTACGCTCTCTGCCTGCGATAGCGAAAGCGATAACGAATTGCATCCTGACGAACGCATGCATAAAAGTTTCAATGACTGGGTTGTTGGGTCTTGGAGTCCTGTAAGTTGTCTTAACCAATGTCAATGTTTATTGTTTCTAATGTTTACAATACTTTTAGTGTTCAGTCTCCTGTGGAACTGGAACAAGAACTCGTTCAGTAACTTGTCCAACAGGTAACTGTCATCATAGTAAACGCCCCTCTCATGGAGAGTACTGCGAAAGTGGATTTTGCTCCACTCCAGGTCATCAAACCTCCTGGTTGCTGAGTGAATGGAGCCAATGTTCGGAAAATTGTGGAACTGGTACTCAACACAGATATGCCGTCTGTTCGGGTCGTGGTGGGACCGACTGTCCAGTGACTAATAAACCTGAGACCAGTAGGCAATGCTCTAGTGAGAAAGAGTGTCATGGGCAATGGGTTTCTGGACCATGGCACGCTTGTCAAGACGCTTGCAAAGGTCAAGGGACACAAAAGCGTGACGTTTTTTGCGTGATCAAACTGCGTGGACAACCACGTATTACCACGGATATGACATGTACTGTAGCAACTAAACCGGAAGTGGAGAGATCTTGTGAGGGTGTGTGTCCACCTACATGGTTTACCGGCGAGTGGAGTGAATGTCAAGATTGTCCTAATGGGAATCAACGACGGGATGTCAAATGCATGAGTGTGCATGGCCAATTTAGTAATCAATGCGACGCAAAGGAGAAGCCTTTGGTGAAGAGGTCCTGTGCATGTCCTAAGAGTATTGATGACAAGGTGAAACCCGTGCAGGATCAACCAGTTAATCGTGAGTAGAGTATATTATTAGGGATTGTTAATGAACATTTAATTTAATGATGGGATTGTTTTAGGAGGATGTGTTGATCATATACAACATTGTTACCAGGCCGTGCAGGCCCGATTGTGTAAATATCCATATTATACGACGCATTGTTGCTTGTCCTGCGCACGTTCGGGACAGACCGACGCTTTGGAATGAAGATAACTGGAGAATGAGAGAGACTGTGATTTGTTTAGCGAAACGGAAATGGAAGCGCAAGAGGATTACACTTTATGGTTTAAGACTTAGTCAATACTCCTCACCCTGCATGTATTTCTGGAAATGGTTATATCAGCCAGATTGTAATATTACCCTGATTATACAAGTAGTTCTCCTTTTAACCGATATACTACTAATATTGATATCCCAAGCTGCACAAATAAATACAATACATACATACCCAAAATCCAAGGTTAGTTAAGTAAACTAAACGAAGAAGTCATCCATTAACGTAATGTACCCTATCTATAACTAACTACTTAACGATTTTTAACAATTCGTATGGATGATTGAGAGACTGAGAAGTAGGAGGTGGATGAAATTTAATTAAAATACTCTGTGTGTGAATGACAAGTTGACGAATGTCACTTGCTTAATGGTAATGTTATATGGAACATATGTTAATGCCGAATTCGATTGCCCTAAATGTGGTTGGTTAATGATTGATTATTAGCACTGTACTGATTGGCATTTTGTATAGTATTTATGACCAATGATTATTTGAATTATGTAATTTTTTGAGTACACATATTGCAATTGACAGAAAAGTGTAGGAAATAATGCATCACTTTTATTATTTAATATTACAATTTATTTATGAACAAAATGTGAACGAAGTATAAACAAAAACCATGTAAAATTGACAAATTGTGAATCTGATTTATTCACTTTTAAGTTATTTTTCTAAATCGAGTATTATATCTTAAGCCTGTATATCTTCTCTATTTATTTAGACTCTGTAAGGAAATACTACATGACTACGTGGTACATGCTGAGTAGTTTTATTATAAACCTGTGTTTCTTTTAGATATCCCAAAAATGCTAATGTTTAAACAACAGAAATTATCGGGAGTCAGTGAATAGAGCAGTGAGATATGAGGAGAAGCAGGAATGGTTAAAGCTTGAAAGATTGGTGACGTATACATAGGAATGGAGCAAGAAAAACGGTGATAGTAAATGGAAGGGAGTGAGAAAAGCTGCATACGAGCGAGTAAAGAGTAGGTAAGAATAGAGATTATAGCGCTGAGTAAATCAGTGAAGTTAAGCTGTCAAATGAATGAAATGGCGCTTTAGGAACGGCAGCAAATGCAGAGCGAAAATGGGTACAATCGCCAGCAGTGGCAGGTGCACGGAGGGCGACCGATGTATTTTGGGTTCAGAGCGCTGAAGGTAAGAAGAAAGAAACGATGGTCAGATTGAGAAGCGTATGAGGTGTGTATAATCTGAGAGCGGAAAGGACGGGTAGGTGTATTTGACCATGAAGTATAAGGTGTCGATTGCTGTGAACTAAGGGCGACAGGAACATGAATGAGAGGTAGGGGAGAGTGGGAGAGGGAAAAGGGTAGATATATGCAGAAGGATGTTGGCTTCACGGCGGAGTGGGTAAATGCAAATAAAGGTTCAATATATTGAAGATACATTCTATGATGCTGAGAATAAAAATTGTTCTAAGAAAGCCATTAATATTTTAAAAACATAGATAGTTTTTTTTTTATATTTACCTTAGTCCAGATAATAATAGAACAAACTTAATCGCTAAAGATTTTGCAAGTTTATTGAAAATTAGAGCTACAACGGCTATCAAACATTGATGAAGTCTAATGTATTAAGCTTTAACATTTAACAACAAATATAACTTACAATGATAAATAAGGCTAGTAGTAACATTTGGATTACCAGGGCAGTGGAGGAAGCGTTAATTATATACGGATCAATCCAAAACAAGCATGACATTTGGAGGGCGCTAATTAACTCTGTCCTAAACCAAACAATAAACGAATTTGTAATCGCTCAAAGAATAGCTGAGCCATCTAATTAGAATAGATGATGTAAGACAAGTAATTGTTTGCGCCGCTCTTAGGGACATTGATGATAATCAATATACAGCTATAAATCGAGCTTGATTTCTTAGCTACTGACCAAGCTGCTTCGTAGTAAAATAAAAGATATATTAGATGCTCAGATTTCACGTATTTTTGTATGGTGTAGAAGCTTGGACCGTCAACATGTTTTGAAAGCGAAAAATAGAAACCTTTCAGATGTGGGTCTACTTGAGTACCATGTGACTAATGTGGAGATTCTGAGAAGAATGGAAAAAGGC
>JARJDU010041187.1:0-11884 GCA_030264695.1 Lissagria laeviuscula
GCCAGTACGCCACTCGAAATTACTATCGGTAATTTTTAGTAACTTAAATTAATTGCGTTACAATCCATATCTCCATAATATTTTCTGTAGCTGTCTGTAGCTGTATGTAATTTGGCAGCAATCAAGCGGCAATGATGATTATGAAATGGGTCTTATAGAGAAGGGTACATTTATGTAAATGCTAAAAAAACTAAGAAGTTGCTATCAGAGAATTAATGTCAAAGTAAGGTGGAATAGCATGTATAATATGCTAAAGCAGGGGCTATGAAAAAAGCAACACGTCTTTTGCAAAATAAATTCAAATTTTGAAAAATGTTAATTAAATGTTTAAAAATTTCTTTTGATAATAAAAGTATACTCGGTTCTGAGTTCTTTTTGCAGCGTTTCAACGATTTATGCAATGAAAAGACTGCAACGTTGGTTTTGATCGCTTTTAATATGATAATAGAAAAAATTGAGACAGAAATGATAAAGATGGATTAGACCGAAGCAAAAAGGCTATGTTTATTTTTTATGTCCAGATTTAAGATTTTCCTGATATTGTCGATATATCGTGATCGAAATCTAGATGATACCATCGGGAGAGAAAACGAGACAAAATTGATCAAAATCTTTTTCTCTGCATTGATATAATGATTCATGTTGGATAATTTAAAGTATAAACTATTTATATTTACATAAACTGTAAACTAAACTAAACCTTGAGTTAAAATATGCATAAAATCAAAGTTTAAGATGCTCTTATCTCCTGCATTCTATAGCAGATTGAAAACAAAATGGCAGAAGACAATGTAATTCAGTAAAAAAAAAGTTAATTATGAAATAACCTAGTGATTACTATTGATTATCGACATTATGAACTATTAAAGTAGTATTCTTTGTTAGGATACACAATCTATTTTCTTGCTTTGCATTTTATTTAAAAGAAAAATGACAATGGTAGGCAACTTCGTTTACATGTCAGTAATATATGTTTAAAAGTTTCAAAACTTTTGTTTTTATTTATCTATAAACAACTGTTTTAAATAGAACACCGTACATGCATGCGTACTTAAATATATAGAATAAAATTATTTATACTTTTTTAAAGATTTCACCTATAATAAAGTTTCTATATTAATGGAAAAAAGATATTTATAGTTTACGAGCTTACGAATATTGCAACAAGTATTTCATCATTATCCATTGATTCATAGGCACTTGTTTTGTCGATACGCATATTAACTTTTCATCTGAGATAACATTCATTGGCAAACAAAGCACGGAACAGTTTCCATCCGAATATTGACATTCTTCATTGCAATGTCGTCACTCGCACTTACTATCGATATCATTGCCATGTTAATGACCAATGAAGCTTGTTTATAATTGATAATCCGGCGTTAACTAGTCTCGAATATTACTTGATTTGCTCACGACTAATGTACATTATGAACTGCAAAGGATTTAAATGATGCGTTCGTTCATGGTTTGGTTGTTTATGCCATTATAATATTTATATCAAAACTTCTTACTCGAACTACCGCAGTATCAATGCGCAGTTCAATTGCCTCTCATTCGCATATTGCAAGTTCTTAGTATGTATTATTTCATTTGCGGCATTCTTCAAATTAAATACGAGACAAGAGATACGAACAACGAATTATTATAAATTCGTCAATAATTTAAAAGTATTAAGCTATCCCTGGAGATTAAAATTGTGATACGAATATTATTCAAATAAGTTGTGAATATGAGCGCTCCAGGTAGCCCGATTTTATTACGGGCTATAAATCAATCTTGGGATTGGGCAACTAATTCCAAAAATCAACAAATGGTTATTACCAATTGGGATTGGAATGTTCATAACACCAAATATAGATCGATTTTCGATAGCTCTGGTAAATAAATGAATTAGTACTTATTTAAATTTATAATCAAATTTGATAATAAAGTGAAACATTTTTAGATGATCTGGGGAATCACTATGAGCATCCATCGCCAATTGTACCAGTTTTGGCCGTAGTTATGCTGACAATTACAGTATTTTTATTAATTCTCTTCAGGCAGAATCCCGGATTAGTTGCTGGAACAGTGGCTGGTTGCCTGACAATAATTGGAATCTATTTGACACTAAATACTATCAAAGAAAACACTTTAACATATGAATAAAATCGAGCAGTTTCATATGTTCTATAAATAGACATGTTTACATGAGTGATATTTAAGTAAGTTAGTTCATATAATAAACAAAAATTGATGCAAATAGAGAGATAGTACCAATAAATCTAATTTTGCTAAGCTAATTATAAGAAGAAGAAATACATTTCATTTATTAATTCAATTCCAATTCATACTTTATACGTTTATAAGCATCATAAAACTAGGTCTTATACAAAAATATGATGCTTATTTATCAAGATAAGATCCAATGTGTTACAACACCATAGTACTCAATTTATGACGGCACATTTCATCGGAAATGCGTACCGATGTGTCGATATATTTGATAAACAATTCCTTCAGCGATGTATATTCCTGTAACAAATCATAAATAATACAGACAATTATATACACATAAATTTATACGAAATGTATTTAAATTTAGAATCAATAAATCAGGTCAGGTTTATCTATACGTGCCTTTTCGAAAGGTTTATCTGGATTGTCCTGATTTTGAAGCTCTAACTCGTAAATTAACGAGTCGATAACATTACATGGCAAATTTATGCACATCGGCGGAGCAATGGTTATTAAGGAATGTTTCATTCCAAATTCTTCTGTTCCGTTCCCCAAAGCTGCATTAATGTATTCCAATGCTAGTGTTGCAGCAACTCGCAGTAAACCGTTGAAATAAAATACTCTTAATAATTCCCCAGGATTGCGTTTCTTTTGTTGAGGAAATAGAATACAGAAATTAATATAAATGCAAGATTTCAAGCACTAATCATAATGCTTACTTTGTAAGATGCAATTAACCAAAATGGTGGATAATCCCCTAGTTGCAACAACTTTTCAGTAACGACTCTATGATACCGTGACAACTGCGGTGCTTCATAATCTGCTAAATATTTCTTAAGCATATTCCATACCATATTCCTAGGCGAGTTAGGAATATAATCAAAATCTATATAAAAAAATTACATTTTAGAAATCTTTTTTGCATTGTCTATCCTTTACTCTCTCACCGTGAATATCATTTTCCATAATCCAATTCCAATTATCCGGTTCTTCGCGTTCATTTAACTCAAAACACTTGTAAGCTAAGTTTTCAAATATTGCATCATACTCAATATCATAGGCCTTGCATAATTTAAAAGCCGTTTTGAATATTCCTGCGGTTGTAAGATACATTACAAGTTCCTGTGGACTGGTTACTAGATGTGATATGCTCTTAGGTTCCAATACTGCAAGATGCAAGCGAGCTTTGGCAAAAACTAATTCTTTTCGAATGCCAGCTAAATCGATTATGTCCACTTGTTTCCGATACTTTACTAGAGTCGGCTCTGTCTTCGATCCAATCATCGCAGGCAAAATATGTTCCTCTTCACCTAAATCTATATCAGATGGTTTGAGTACCCATGCGAATTGGTCGTCGCCTAATGACAATGAGTTTACTGCCATGAGGAGACATTTTACATGTTTTTCCAGAGCTTCTAGAGATGCTTGATAACTTAATCGATATGCTTGTTCATAGACAACAGAGGCACCTACAAAATAATGTATTAATCCACCAAAAAAAAAGTAATACGATCGTTAAAAGAAACTTACTAAACCGCCACATACTCTTCATTACACTGTAGGCATACAAAAAATCATAGTAAATATTCTCCACGGTGTCGATAGCCCTTGCTCTGGTATACAAAATACTCAAAAACAAATCCTCCAAATCTTCGTAATCGTATCTCATTAGTATATCAATATGGCCTGCGTCTAATAGAGTTTTGACCAAATCGCGCAAGTTGTCTTTCTTGCGTTCGGAATCCGGGTTTGAACAAAGAGACTGGAATGCGTTCTCATAGTGACCAAGAGCTAGATGATGCTTGAAGATGATTGAATATAGCGTTGGCTTAAGTGGCTCGTCATCATCCACACGAGTTAATGCTTCTTCAGCTGCTTTAATTGCGTAGTCTCTGGCTCCGTGTAATTCCAATAATTGAATAATCTAATTTACATGTAAAATGCTATAGTAAATTTACTGTGACATAAAAGGGGAAGGTTTCACTTACTTTAAGATTGAATAAAATTAATGCTTGATGTGGTGCATGATCCGTAACACGGCGCACAACAAACTCATCAGCACTAAATTCCTCAAAGATATTGGAAAAGAAGTCGTATGCTTTTTGAATTTCCCCGGTGTTTAAGTATGAAATTCCAGCATAGAATGATTCTGAAATTGTAAAAATTCTAAACTTTTTCTGCGTCAATCGATTCTCAATGAATAAAAATCTATATAACTTCTTTAATGAAATGATGTTGGCACAAATTGAACATACGTTTAACCCTGCAGTGCTACTTAAGAAAATACGTCGTACATATGACTCTTGTTGACTTATATTAGGGTTACATTGGTACTATGTTGGCAAAGCGATGCATTTAAAAACATCGTCGGCTAAAAGCCTGTTTGATATTGGCATTACAGTTATTGACTTGGGGTACAAGGTGGTAACCGATTCCAACCCCCCTTCTAACGATAAAACCGCATTTCCCGCGCGCAGAACACTGGCGTTGGCGGCATGCATTTTCTATGGCGGCAATATAGCAAACCGATGATGGCAGTAACCACTGGCCAATCATTATCTATCGACTCATTTTTGTTTTGGCCTATCATCTTTTTTCCACGTTGAACCGATGTTTCTGGATTGGCCAGAAAACGTTGACTTGCACGGCGGCCACCGTATGTGTGTTAGCTGGATTGCGTTAGTCTAATATGTAGCTACGCCACTGTCTATACCTAAATTAAGCAGAAAAGAAATACATACGATTTAAAGTACCATAACAACACCACGGTTGCAAAAGGGAAATATAACGTTGAAGATGCAGATGTTGACCACTCGAAAGCAACCATTCCAAGAAATACGATTTACCACCAACTGGCCAGCTATAAACTTATTAAGGAAATAATATGTATCAAATTAATTAATTAATGATTATTTATAAAAAAAGCAAAAAAAAAATGTATTAAAGGATACATTAATAAAGTCAACCTTGTTAAATAAGGCAACAAAGATGTGTGCCAATATGCAAGCTTCTCTTCATTGAAGTCATACTCGAGCAGACCTTTATGTGCATCAGTACCGCCATTTGACGATACATACATTTCTATCAAAGAAACTAAATGCTGCGAGTTGTTTTTCAAATGAAAGACTGGAGTAAATTTAAGCGAACATAAGCGCTGATTTTGTGTGTCCCTAAAATATAAATTATTATTGATATTTCATCTAAGCGTAGTGGTGTTCACATGGCGCTATCATGGAAAACCTATGCTCTCAAAGCGTGAGCTTTCAAGTAAACGATTTCAATAAAATTGCATGTAGTTGCAAGCGCGCGTCATGTGAACCGGGTCTAACACCAAATATATAGGTATGTTAATTAATATAGAAATTTTACTTACAGCGGAAGGATACTTGTAGCTGCTTGTTGTGTCAACCATAACAACGCGAAATAGCTATTTAGATGTATTTCAATATCAAGTTTACAAACACTTCTAAGTGATTCATAATTAGATGCATTTTCTTCTTTTAATACAACCGCCTTAAAAATCAAAAGATTCCTGCAAATATTAAATTTGGTTGCAATTTGTTGACTGAAAGACTGGCTAACAATGGATGTGCCAAGATTCGAGCTGAACAAGTACATGATTGAAGATTTCAATGATTTTGAAAGTTCTACATCTGGTGTAGACTCATCCATACGTAGAAGTTCCAGCAGTTTATGGATTGTAACATATAAATCTGAAATACTTTTAACTTTCTGTCCAAAATAGTGCAAAAACTAAAATCAAAATTACCATTAATATTGCACAATTCAAATTTAATATTAGTGCGTTCTTAAATTAACTTCGAGGTATCTTATGCGTTCTTTATGTGCTTTGAAACTGTCAGGGGTACCTCTGCTCTGCGTTCTGAAACTCCAGAGCGTTGTAATCTCCTCCGAGATTGCAAAGGTAGAGTCTGCACAATATTTAGGGTTGTGTGATCTCTGTCACCTTAGTATAGTTCTTTAATTCAAAAGTTACTCGATTAGCTCACTGGCCAAAACTTTGCTCGCTCTATCGAGGCCTCTGTGGTAATTTAAGGACGCACTATATGTATTTCATACTTCTTCTGTTAATATATCGTGAACAATCTCTTCAACTGCTTCCATAGGTGGAACCGACAAAGACAAATTATTTTCAAACATTTCCTTATGATAATCATTCAGACTTTCATCGATCAAATCGAAAATTGTGGAAAATTTAATTAAATCCTGAATTTCTTCATTGCTTGTAGATATTTGCGTGTTGCCTAGTAATGCTGATCTATTAGTTTCAGGACAATTTACTAAATGTTCCAAAACATCCATTGGCCGAAGAAAAGAGTACGATGCCTTTTTCAATAAAACAGCGCCAGAAACGGAAGGCAGAAGCAAAATACCTAATGGTTTTAATGCTGCGACATGATACTGAACCACACAGGAATAGAAGTTGGCCCAGCAGCTAATGGTTAATCAATTAATTAATTAAAACATTTTTCAAACAACTTCAATGATGATAGAACTTACCACATTGCTTCTTCCAGATAAAATTCGTCAGTAACTTCGGTCTCTTGTAATTTTTCATGAATTTCATTTTCTACAGCTGCACAAACTCGTTGTTTTAATACGTTTACGGATAAGCTAATATCTGGGATCATTAGAGAACGCTTATATATCTAGATATTTTTAAAAAGAAAATATTTTACATTACAGATTACGAGGAATTTAAATTTTCTTATTACTTACACTCAATGCTTTACTTATTATTTGAAGGGGGAAACGTCCTGGGTAAAAGATATAATCAAGATACAATTGTCTTGGATCCATTGTTCCATTACAAGGAAGTTCTTGAGCATTAGGCAATGGTTCTAATACAACGGGTGTCCAAGCATAATCCTCATTACCTTCTTCAGAGTTGTATTGTCCTGAATACACATTCCATTCACCTTGTACAGATCTCCAAATGGACAAAATTCTTGTTGGTGTTAATGAATAATCAATTAAATCTCCCTTTGTCAAACAAAAACCAAAAACATTTCATACTTTAGTATATTTAAATTAAGTTGTTCACTGCAGATGAATTTCGAAATTAACTTTATAAGATAGTGTGCATGGACATGGTCATTTCAAAAAAATATCGCATATAAGTCGTCAAATGTGAAAAATGAATGTATCCCGACTTTTACCCCAATGACGTTATTTTCAAGTCAAACCAAGGCTTTATGAACATTAGGCAATATTTTTTCTTAAATGAACTTGGTGCATAAACGCATTTCATATCCATATGTGAAAACAGTTTTTCAAAATGCAACAGTTTTTAAATAAAAGGCGATTTAGTCTTGTGACGTTACCAAGCTAACCGGCAGAAAGCAGTCACTGTTTGAGCTCGTCTCCATTGGTCTAGCCGGGTAACTTCACATAAAACCAAATCAGCTTTTATTCAAAAACTATTGCAGTTTTTGAAAAACTGACTGATCCGCTAGATCTAAAATGATCAGTCCCATCATGAATTAAAATTTGAGTATAGAGATGAAACATAATTGTAATGAAATCATTAGTATGCATACTTTGATTGAAGTTAAGTCTGTTACTTTCACTATAGTAAACTGGTTACGTATTATGACAGGCTTCAAAATGCAGAAAACTTTGTTAATATCCATGTTCAAGTAGACTGAAAACATAAATTCGTTTTCATCTCCACCTATGACTTTCTTAAGGAGTTGGCATTGAACTAAAAATTATAAGAAATCATAAAATGCAAAATTATATTAGACTAGGTATCAAGTTTTCTTACTGTTTTTCAATGTTGTTTCATGTGGTGCATTCATTTCAGATATCAATACGTCACTAACAGCAATACATTGTGGCTTAGAACAAGACCAAACTTTAATTTGACCATCGCGGCATAGAGTAATTGCATAAGTTTCCAAACCCATGGTATGCAATAGCATACTCACTATTACATTCTCATTATTCTTATTTCTTGAAAATTAAAATAAAATAATTCAAAATTATTTTTATTATAATTAAATAAATAAATTCTTAAGTTTTTACCTGAACATTCCAGATAAAAGTTTTGATACAATAGTATCAGTTTGCAACTCAATTGATTCACCCTGGCCATCCACATGCTGCTTCACCAGCAGCAAATCACCACTAGGATATGCAAAAGTAAAGATTGCTTCCTCCTCATGTGTTAACCAAGAGGCAGCAGCATGAGGTAACTGAGAGTCTGCAATTATAAGAAATAAACGTCTGTCATGCAAAGTAGAATCCTGGGAGGAGCAACAGTAAGCAACATAGGAAAAGCCTGCTACAACAAGGAGTTATACTAGATCAAGATTGAAGAGCTCTCGGTCAAATTTTTAATTTGGACCCTCCCCCCAGACACGAAAGAAAGACATTTTTGGGCTTTGGAAGGGCCTTCGTCACATATTTGAGTCGGGGGCCCAAATTTGTAGTGACGCCATGTACTAGATACACCAAGAAACCTCGATCTCCTCATTCATCAGACTGCTAAGATTAAGATAGGCAGGACACGTGCTAAGGATGGATGACAGTCGCCTGCCGAAAAGAGCACTTAAGAGACTCATTTACCCGACGAACTGTTTATTCGGGGGGTAAGGATTAAAACGGGCAGCAAGGAAAAGAAGTAGAATTATAACAAATAAATTTCAATAAAATGCATTAATTGTTAATAACCTACTTGCTGTTGCTGGGGGTGTATATACATAAAATAAACTGTTCGTATTCTGTATAATATGCACATCTGCAAAAATTGAAGGCACTGCAAGATCAGGATGAGGTTTGGCCAATTCATCCTAAAACATTCAAATTGAAGATGCATATGATGAAATAGTTAATTATATCAAATACATTTTTATTATTCATTCAATAATTATGCAACTTACTTGTTTATAAAGAATATTTGGATGTGGAAAAGACAATCTATGTATACTGCTCACAGTTGGAACCAAGATAATTATATTGGAATGTGTCTCATGAATTGTAATCCCATCTAAAATAGGTGTTTCTCTAAATTTATATTTAAGTCTATTGCCAGTGAGATTAATATCAAGACTTTCCTCGATTAATTCCAAGATATCATTATTCAGTCGCCTAGAAAATGTCAGCATGTTTAACTAAATTAAATTTAAAACAAAAGAAACTGAAATATAATTACCAATAAATAAATCTATTCCTAGTTAAATATGTGCTTGTATCTTTGTAACAATAGCCATTCGCTTTCTCTGGTATTTTGATGTCTTGGAGCGTGCTTTGAGTGCCGCCTAAAAAATAACCTTAAAATTTGTAAATTATGTTATTTAATTCTAATTACCAGTGTTTAAATCGATATCTTTCCATGTTACTGGTAACGATTGATCGGGTATCACTTCTTGGTAGCCTAGAGAATACTCGCTCATTGTTGTTGTGTTAAAATACGATTATATGTTTATTTTCAAATTTTGGTTGAATTTGTCAACAAGAGGATACCTAGCCAACAAGCGACAAGGTCAGGAATTTGACATTCGCTGTCAACAACGCATATTGATATATTTTAACTTTTAAATTATTTGGCGCGGTTTTATCTACTCATGATGTTTATCAAAAATAGATAATGGTCGCGTTTAAAGTTTTGACAGCGCTAGTCATCGCTGAGGACATCGGTCGGTTCAAAGCCGTGTAGCATTCGATTAATACAATAAACTCACTTAAATTCTCTTTAAAATAGGATATAGGAAAACGGCCATTCTAACTTACACCAAAAGATCTAAATTAAGGGCAAAACGTAAAACTGTATTGTTTTTGTAATGTTTTTACTATTCAAATGCCCAAAACTTCTAAACTTACCATCAAACAGAAAGTTATTATAAATCCCCTAAAAAGGTCATTTATAGTATTTTAACAACATTATTTATTGCCCTCTTTGACATTATTTAATTTGAAATATCTCTTAAACTAGTGTAGGTATATTAATCAGTTTATATTCTTGAATAGCTATAGAAAATCCGCTTAGAATTATGTCCAACTTGACTTCCTAGACCTTGTGATCGAGTGAAAATTGTTTAACAACGTAAAATCTCAAATTTTCTAAAATATGTTTTTATTTTTTTATATTTTTTTTAATAAGTTTTCTGCTGATTAAAAGTATGCGATTTGATATTTCCTAGCTCAATTTATTTTCGAGATATTGGTCTTAAAAATATATTAAACATTTCAAATTTTGGCGATGGTTTCTTTTTAGCAAAACGAAAGGGAAAATTAGAACTAATTTTGATCGAATTTATTTCAAGCACGTCAGTTATTAATTCACCACATATATTCATTACTACGTTTGCTGCCTTAATTGAACCTGTCAGAAAACTGCATAATCAGTGGCTTGAATGGCAACAATAACAATTTTCTTATCTATGCTATTCTCCTTCTCTTCGTCTTTCGTACGTTGCAAGACAGGTATACGCAGCGAGCGTTCCAGTTCTAGTTAGGCCATCGCGAATTACACAACTATTTCTAGTGTAAATAAGCTAAAAGCTGATTAAATGATTATTTTCTTAGTTTGTAATTGTCAAAGTGATAGCCAATATCGTGTGGAAAGGTTTGCGGTTCGCCGAACGCCTACTGAATGTGCTTGCGTAGAAAGTGTTAGTGATGTGTGTTGTTATTGTTCTGTGTACCATGGAAGAAATGCATCGCCTCCGCCATTACACCGTTGCAACATACACCTTCTGATTCACAAGTGAGTACAATAACTATTTGATTGTAATTTCCGTGTTATAATAATAATAATTCCCGTCATTCTACCTGGAAACATAGGGCTTCCACGATTATTTTCCACCGAACCCGATTTTTCACGCACTGTTTCAGCTCTTGCCATGATTTGCCGAGCTGCTTGGCCTCGTTCAGTATAGTCCGCCTCCAGGTGATTTTGGGGCGGCCTCGACCATGGGTTCCTTGTGGGTTCCATTCCAGGGCTGCCCTGGCTATGTTGTTTGGGTCTTTCCGGATGGTGTGTCCGATCCAGCCCCATTTTCTGGCGGTAATAGATTTAGCAATACTTGTTTGCTTTGTTCTCTGCATTAGGTCTATGTTTGTTATTTTCTGTAGCCAATATATTTTTAGGATCTTCCGGAGCATGCGGTTTACGATGGTTGAACACGACGTGTTATATAATAACAATATGTTCTTCGTCATATCTTCAAATTGCTCTTCCTTATTTCATTAGCAAAACTTTAGTATAAGAGCGTTATATTCCAAGTTTGTAAAGACGCATTTCTATAGCAGGCCTGGGTAAATGTCAAAAAATTATACAAATTATTAAAAAAAGCAAAAATATAACTGTTTGTTTAATATACATTGGCGCATAAACAAAATTGCAAGTAGTATTATAAAAACTACCGCAGTTGTTGACGTATTTAACGCCATTTTAGTTTGCTTGGTTTGTTGTTACTTTTATTGCAATTGTTGTAACTTTGAAAAAATGTCGACGTTTCAACGATTCGGAAATATTTTAAAATTAATTTAGAAAATCTCAAAATACGTAATTTAACTTTAGCGGCTTATATATTGAGTTGAAGGCAAGAATTGCAAATTCGGCCAAAGTGCGATGGTATACTATTTATCGCTTAATAATGTACTTTTCGAATTTACTCAAGCCATTGTCATCGAAATC
>JARJDU010041190.1:0-11645 GCA_030264695.1 Lissagria laeviuscula
CAACTGTTTAATATTTTATAGGCAACCATTATTGATGGGACATAACTGCCCATTATAAAAATGGGACAACTTTCGATCGATTATGACGTTCTCTTTTGTCCTATCTTTTCTTTGTATTAAACCATTACTTTACTTCAAACTGTATACATATATTTAAACAGACGATTTCATTACAAAGTAATAATTAGCTATGAAAACTGAAACAGTACAAACTTAACGTAATTAAAGCGTGTTGCGTAAGGATTTGCAATAATAGCAGTTGTAATAATAATGAATTTAGAAATAACTGGATTTAATAGCAGCTTCACACAGAGTTTCTGATGCTTTTGTGGTAGCACCCTGGGGTTGGTCTTTGATATAGTTTACCGCTGGAAGAGATTGTCGTGCTGGCAATTTCTTGCCATGTTTGCATTAATTTAAGCAAATTAGTTTTCGTTTTCATTACAGGTAGGATAAAATGAAAGTTTTTGTGAGTATTTAGTTACAATATTATTAAAATTGTTGTTGATATACATTTGTCATATTTTTACAATGAGCTTTCACTTCTCATCTGAATCATGAAATACTCAAATTGTTCTAATTTCCCAACCCATAAACCGATTTTATTGATTTTAAATGTTGCTGAAAGTTCATTAAATTTTCTTGTTATTGTGTGTTAATAGTAATCACCAACTAGTTTATATATAGTAGAAAATTAAACTTGAACACAAACAAAAATTAATTGGAATATTTAAATAACTATACTTATTGATATAACCCTCAAAAATATGAAACCAATTTGTGTCAACTATGTTATACAATATTCGATTATATTAGATTCAATTATGATCCCGTTTTTGACGCACGTTCTTCTACATCCATGTGCAGCATGCTCGCTACGTGTGCAAACAAATTGTTAGCGTTCAACTCTTGTTTAACCGTGCTATACTTACTATAACTACCTACGCTAAAATATACCATATGTCTCCAATTTTGAAATCTCCGGAACTATCAAATTAGCAACGATTTCATTAAAATTCCTCAAACTATGACAGGCATTTGCTCATTAACTAAATACGAAAAATTCCTAAAATTGAAACCAAAATGAGTCTTTTGGATTATATCCAACAGCTGGTATGCATATACTTTTTCTTCGCATTTATTAGAATTTGCGGTGTATATAAAGCGAGAGTATATAAGCTTTAACAAGTATATCCCACACATTGGCCTAATAGCAGCACCGGTTTCACCACACGACGCGCGGCGCTGCTGCTTGCACGTAAGCCGCAATTTTCTCATTTTAATCGAATCATTTTATCGACAAAGTATTATTTCACCAAGGCGAGCAACTATTATTATTAAATCTTGTCGATAAATGGAATAAACCAACAGAATTATTGCCACTACCACCCTCATCATCAATACCCGTTCAACTTTTGATCAAAAACAAATGGAACAAGTCTGCGTGCATCTTCCTAGAAAACGTAATTTTATTTATCATCCGCTTTAGTAACGAAACTTGTCACGTTCTTTCAAATACATATCAGATTACGATGCTCATCCTGCTTACGGCTTAGTTGCTGAAGGTAATTAAAAACCAGCTGTTAGTGCAAACGATGGTTTTTGCTTATACAGCAAAGAAACGAAAACAAAACGAGGGTGTTTAGAAAAATATTTTGGTAATATTAATGATGTGTTGTTATTTTTCGCATATATGTAGGTTATGAGAAAGATTGAGTTTGCCATGGTATGATTTATGAAGGGCGTATATGTCTTTGGATAACCGTGTATTCATTTAGAAGACGAAGCTGAACATGTAGAAGGTCAATGGGAGGATGTAGCTTGATTGGTGCTACAGACAAATGCTACCGAAATATCAGTATCTACTAACCCAAAAAAGGGTTCAAGTGCATAGTCATGTATCCTAACGCATGGATCAATTAATTTTTGGATTGTTTTGTAGATAAAAGTAGATTGGATTTACAGGGATGGGTTAATCACATAAAATATAAATATAAAACTTTACATGTTGATATTTTTTTACTACAAAAATAATTATAATAACAATGCCATAGAGTTTTGTATAAGATTCTTAAATAATCAGTGTGTGTGAGTAAGTTTCAGCATGAGTCTGAACTAACGAACACATGGTTCGTTGTCTGTTATGCTGTCTGGTCTGCTCTTAATTAATCTCAAATTTCAACGTTGATTATATAAATAATAGTGGATTACCCACGTCTGTTGTTGCTTGTTGGTTCTTGCACACAACAGAAGACAATAAGCGCGATAAACTTGTAATGTATACCATCGTTGCTTGAGTACAGATACGACACGGTATATAGCATTGAGCATGGCATAGTAAAGTTAATATTATATAAAATATAACTCTAACATTGAGTTTCCTATAGAGCAGTATTATTAACCGATGATAAAACGATGGATTTGCATAAATAGTTAAGATAACCAGTTTCCTGCTTTTAAAATGACCATTTCCAAAGTATAACTCTTCGCCTCTGCGACTTCCCTCGCTTTTCTTCCTTGCTTTGCGTGCATGACGATTACCTATGCAAACGTTTAGCTAGTTAGATCTAGCTTTAGCACTTAAGCTCACTTTAAGTACGTTTATACAGCGTGTGATCTAAACCTATTTCAACATACTAGGTATATCTAACTGATAAAGTAACTTTTGCAAATCGCTGTATAACTATATCGAACATATGAAACGGACAAAAGAACAACAAAATATTGCATAAACTTCATGATTTTATAACGGTGTTCTATTTGATCATTTTTCAACTGAAAATTGCAAACCAGTTTTAAATTAATATTAATTCCTAAAGCATTTCATTTTTCTTCTCTAACGAAATCATATTTATGCTGATGTAGTGACCTCTATGAAATAATTTAGAACCACGTTTTTCTGTAGAGGGCAGCACAATACGATTTCGGGTCGATCATAAAAGACTTTCAATGATTTTGGGAAAATGCTATTGGCACTTGACTTGGTTGGACTTTTATCCGGAATTACCAACGCAGGCGTTATATTCTCTGCTTTTTACTCTTTTTATTCGCGTATTGGATCTCTGTATTTATGATTAGATCCGCATAATACAAATCAAATTGCAAAAGTGGAAATGAAAAAGAGATAAGGCATCGAATTAATGAAGACGGAGGGTCCGACAAATGAATGGTAAAACCCTTTGATGATGCTTTATTCATTTTTGTTACCTGTTGAAACGAATTTTCTTCCATTGATGCTTGGTGTGTTTCATTCGCTTGCTACCTGAATGAAGCCAACTGCATCGAGCAAGAATGGAACGGAATGAACGCATATACATAATGCACATTAGACGACTGCCTGCTTGCTCTACTGTGTTTCGAATTATAATGAAACTAATTAAGTTTAAATTAGTGTGTGAAGTGGAAGACTGAGTGTACGTCCGTACTATGCCACACACAATTAATACACTGAGTGTATCCTACACTTATAGTAGAATGATTTTTATGGAAGTTTTACAAATTTTTCATTATTTCAATAAGTTAGGGGCTTTGTGATTTTTTTATTTAAATTGCAGAATATATTAATCGGTTTTAGTAATATTTGAAGGAAATTATAGAATTTGGAAGTAACATCTTTATAGCTGGAAACCTAGATAAATTGAATGAGTATAATCGTGCATGTATCAAAACCTTTATTTTTTTTCTCAGCGCACGATATATCAGATATAATAAATTATTATTATTCAGTTGCTTTGCTGCTGCTGTTGCTATAAAGGGACTGCACAAAACAAATAGTATGCCCCCTTGCTGTGCGATGCCCCACTTGAGATGAAATTGTTATACTGCGGCGGCAGCAACCTGGGATCAAGCACTCAATCTTTCATATAAACTGTTTTATTCACTGTGTTTGTTTACCGTTAGAATTTGTACTCCAGCGGGAGTGCATAATGAAAAGATGATATTGATGAAGATGATGAAGTGGACACTATGCCACCTAAAACCCGCATGAGTTTTATCCTTTTTCTATAAGACTACCACTTAATCAAAATATAAAAATTTAAAAATTGATCTAGACTAGTAATGGGCAACAATAAATGATTTCAATAATTAATTAATTATTCGAATTTTTCATTCATTAGTCTAAACTAATTTAAAATAGTTAATAATTTATTTTAGAAATGTTTGTTGATGACATTCTAACGTCGTATGAAGGAATCAGGTCAGCTGACTAGAGTGCTACTAAAATATGCAACAATTACACTAAAAGCTTTCAAATGTAGGATAACAATGACACTGCTCGAAGGCCCACACATAAATCCACACGACGCGCCCGCGAGGAGCGTAGCAGACCCAAGCGAGAAAAATTAGGTGGCGCGCCGGTTCCGCATCCGGCACCTCCACTGCCACCACCACCGAAGTACAAAGCCACCGCGCGGAATTATTTATCGCTTGTAATTTATTATTAGCGTTTTTGCGCTAACTCGGAGAGCGTTTTCCCAAAGCTAGATATAGGCGTGTGCAAGTGTCGATGCACACGAGAGTTTCTTATTTATTGCCTTCAATCATTTAACGATTTAATCAAAATCCAGAAGCGCTTGTTTTCTTTTCTCGCCGCCCGAATCGAAAATGTAATCATATGAAATACGTGAATTATACCAGATGGGGAAAAAAGGTAATAGACGAATTTCGGTGTCGATTCAACTTGACATGGATTAATTCAAAACAGTTCTATTTCGAAAAATCTATTTCTTTTTTAACTTGCCGCAGATGATTGCGATTCGTGCATCACATATTACGTATCACGTATTAGGTACTTTCATATAGTATATTTGTAATTGTGGAATTTTTAATTTTAATGCATTCGTTGAAGGATTGAAGTTAGATCAAAAAGGAACATATGCTATATGCCAAGTGTGATTGTATAACTCTGCACTGGTTTCTATCAACTCTGTCAAAGCAATTATAGCAAATACTTGCAGTCGGAATTACATCGACCGGACGGACTTTTAGTCCAACAAGACTGGGAATGTCTGACTCGCTTACTCGTTGAACTATTGTAAAGGCGATCGCCTCGCGCGCGCGCGCGCCCAAGCTTACATTGAAGCTTTAGAATTTATTCAATGCGTTACAAATGATGCATTAAATGTGATATTTCACGCGAGATATAAATGCACACGATGCAATATCACGGCCGGTGAACCGAGTTTCAATTCGAAACACCGAACGTACTGCTTTTTCTAGACGCTTTTAAACGCGTTTCTAACAATTGGTCTGTCCGTTCAGTTACTATATTGTTGAGTAGATTTATATTCATACTCTCATTTCAAAAAAATTGCGTTGGAAATATGTTGTCAGATTGTATGATTGAAGGTCATGATTGATCAAGATCATATTGCAAGAGTTGAATGTTTAAAGTATGTTGAAATGATCCTAACACGTCACACAAATTAATTGTTTACTTGAGATGAATGCAACCCCAAGTTGAGGATAATGTAGGTTTTATAAAGCACCGGAATGAATTTCCTCGCGCACGCACCACTAACCCGGACATTTTTCTTTCACCCGTTTGCTTTGGATCCAGGCCCGTTATGCCGAGCTATGAGCTTTGTGCGCGGCGTTGGCGTAGCATAGCGTGGCGTGCGTGCATTGTACGCCGAGCCCGTCTGTCCAAGCAGGGTAATTAAATTTAAAATCGTTATAATACAACGTAAATTACAGTCGTGGGTGGGTCCGCTCGACAATTTCTTTTTTCCATCTTGCCAGAGATTTATACGTGTGGGACGACATACATACATGCGGATTGAATTGCATTTGCTTATAAAAAACACTAACTTCACAAATAGTAGGCAAAACCCAAAGAATTATAATTCAAAATTTTAATGGTTTAGTTTAGCTTGAGCTTGGTAAGTCCCCTATAGGTCATTAGAAAGTGTCACTTTTCTTAACTGTTCTTCCCATCCAACTTGCTACTTCCCACTTCCTAAAACAATCATTTGTCATTCAGTTCGATAGGTTTCCTTCCAAATTTACGAAAAGTTGTAACTGTTTGGTATACTGCTACAACATCAAAAGCTTCCTCTGTATGCGACCACATCGTAAAATATAAATTTAGGACGACTGGATTCGTTTGTCCCCAACGAGGGGTCATGTTGTAACTCCAAAAGCTTCTGGTATGCGACCACAAAAGACGTTTAAGATTATTTCTATTCGGTGCTGATCAGACATAAAAGCTCGGTCTGAGTATAAATATCTTGCGAGTGAGTGAACCTTTAATGCCAGTTACGCCAGCTACACACTTCAAAAAAAAAAAAACGAATCATAATTCTACCTTTAGCGCAATCAAAATTGAATGGTTTTCTGACACGCAGGACCAACCAGAAAAACAAAATTGAATAATGATTTGGTGAATTTTTGCATAGCACAAGACTCTACTCCATTGATAAAATCAGTGCGTCCCAATATTTTTTGTAAGTCAATTTAATTTGATCTCCATGTTGGGATACACTGTTGAAGTGACCTTGAGAAGGTCTAAACCCTAGTACTACTGCCCCAAGAGCGAATAGCAGAAAAGGAAATCAATGTTTCCTACATTTCCGAGAGGAATTAGATATTCGCGTGATATACCGTTCCGACCTCTTATATCATTCCGGGAGGGAGCGTAGAGCGCTACCAAGGAAATTAATATTCATTCGCTTAATTATAAATCCTCGTAACAACATTCGATTACGTACTATGGGTATACATTAATTACAATAATACCTGAACGGGGCCAATTATATATGTAAAATATGTATATACCATTGTGGCATAATATCTACGCTACTAGAATATATTTCACTCTGTTGATATCAGGGTTGAATTATTAACTTTAAAGGTTATATCAGCTGCATCTTAGCCATTGCAACTTTCCACAAGGAAAAAGACTTTACTTTGAAAACTTGTTAAAGTCAGCAAGAACAATTTTTAATCTTGTTGGACAACCCATGACTTGTATTTCGGTAATAAAAACAAGACAGTGTACCTCTATCAGTGGGATGTACCTTAATCGACTTGAAAGTGGTCATAAATCAAAATTTTACATGCAAGCCAAGCCAAGTAAAACAAGTAGTTAGTAAGTACCCCATAATAATCTTCTACCGTTTGGGACCATGCTGACCGCAGACGTGAATAATTCAATTAATTTCGATCTTCGAGACCTAGTTTCAAAATTTCTCGCAAGAGCAAAATTGTATTCCATTCCTGACACACAGTAACAATAGATAAAAAGATCCGCTTTTACGTCGTCACCATGCCACTTTCGAAGGTTCATTAGTCACTTTTTCATTGTGATGCAAAATGAAGATCTTCACCTGGCTTCAGTGCCTAAAGCCAACGGCTCCAGCTCTCATCGTCCGAAAAAGCCATTAGGTCTTCCTTTTATTGGACATATTACTTCCTACTTAACTAATCTGTTCGTGGTAATCTTCATTTATTATTACTCTCAGCCACATCGTGAAACGACGAACAAATAGAAGAATGAATTGTAGATAGATAGATAGCTCGAAGGTGCTGTCAGTTTTTCTAATGAATCAAAGGGCTTAGCAGTCATTAGTTGTCGATGCAATTGTAGAAATTTGATGTAATAATAACTATGGGGAATTCTAATGCGCATGGTCACTATGCGATGGATTTTATCTTCTTAGGATGGCTTAAAATTCTTATTCTATGCGAGGCAATAATTCTTGGATTTAGTTCAATTTCGGTCCAACATCCATGACATCTTTATTAGGGTACTATTAACATAAATTCGGATCTAGGACTATTCCTGTGGTTACCCCAATACCACAGCAATGGAATAAAAAGATGAAGAAGAGCATAAAGTTGAAGCAAAAAGGAAAAAAACGCACGAACGAATCGATGCCATAGGAAAACCGCACGTTCAGTAGCTGAGGATATGAACACTTGGGGCAAATGTGCATGCCTCGAATCTTTGGATAACCAACCTATTCCTATTGCATTCGTTTTCCTCATACACTTACATAATATAATTCGGTGGTTGTTGCTACCCTCGTAAAATTTTATTTCACATTTTTTATTGTTCTTGTAAAGCGGTAAGAAAATATAGGAAAAAATCGGAATAAAGTATCATCCATCATATTAACTTCGAATTATTACACATGCAGCAGTCGTGTGTTGCTCCTTTTCTACACAAAAACTTTTCTCCACCCAAATGATACAATTCTACTACTTGTGGACATTACTATGGCTTGCTTCCATCCAAAAAAGACAGATTAATAATTGAGACAGCTGAGGTCGGTCGGTCCGTGGAGAGTGGATGTGTCCTTCGTCAAAAACATTGAACCAAAAACGACGCCGCCGCGTCACACAGCGCCGACACCACGCCGCACCGCGAAAAAAGTTCCTCGCGCCGCTGTTTCTCGTATTTCTTGTATTCCCGTATTAATTTTATTTATACACGCATATTATGTTGTTATGGCCCTTCGGCTGTTAGCTTTCTGTCTCTGTATCTATCTGGTTTCTGTGTTTTTTTCTTTCTGATACTCCGTGTGGTAGAACGCAGTATTATTTTTACATTTTATACAACTTGCCTTTTGGTTGAAACAAAGCTCAAGCAGGATATCATATTCACACCAGAGACGCTCACACATGTTTTTCTGTCGACAAAGGCGTGGTTACTTATTAAAATCATTCGAATGACACCAAGTAAGCTTACTTCAAGATTATACCACCTACTTCAATATAACCGCAACTAGTAGCTTCTATCATGGCAAAATTTGCACAGGCAAATGCAATTGCATCAAACTGTAGAAAAGTTTAGTACTTGTAACCAAGCTCCAACACTTCTTCAATCCTACTAACTAAATGATTCACAGTTCTTTGCATACCACAAATGTAAATATATACGAGTAATGCAATGTAAAGTGCGTAAAGTATTATTTTACACGAAGAGCTTTAAATCGAGAATTACGAGACAATGTCATGAGTTGCTGGAAAGCTTGGCTGACCTATAACTTCGGCTTGTTTCAAATCTTCTTGCTGCTCATAGTTTTAAAGGCCGTAAACATCTAGAAGTTGTTGCTGCTTGAGCTTCCAAAGCTTTGCTACAAAACGAAACGAACGTTACGCCCAGTCTTGAGCGTTTGAACGATGAAGATGAGCCGAACATGTACAAACGACACGCGCTGCTTTTCTTTTTTCAATTATTCAACGCTATAATGAGATTTCCTTGTTTTGCTTATATTCTCTGCTGGGTTCTATACTACCTGCCAATGTATAATTTTGTTATGAATATTGTTCTTGGAAATAGAAATGCAATTTTTGAGTCAAAAGAGTGGTCCATTTTCATTGTGGATGAACTGAATCCTAAGAAAATAATCAAAGTAGGTAGCCATGAATTCGTCAGGCTTTAAATATGTCAAATGAATGCGATCCAATTCTTAACAATAGAGCAATGGATTTGCTACCTGTATTATATGGACCACTGAAATAATATTTATAGTACGTAATGAGACGTTATAATAGCAAAATGTCATCCTAACATCTCAATAAATTAGAAAGCTGCAAACATATACTCAATTTAGGAGGGCTGGTTGTATGATATTTAGAATTCTAGAAATCGAAGGGTGGAAGTGAGTGTGCCCTATAATAAATTTCATTTTGGCATTCTATTCTCTACCACAGAAACAAACCCAACTTGTTGTTACCGTAGCTACCGAATTGGTGATTTTATTCTATTTTCTGGAATTCTTCTCGCTTGCTCATAAAGTACAATATCTTGAAAATGAGGAAACGTGCATAAACCGAAATTTTCATCTGAAGGAAAGAATAAAATTGTAAATTTTATTTTTATTATATTTGTACTATAGTGTTATAGTTGACGTGAATACCGTTGCACACCACTGGTGTACACCACATTTAACACATTTCCTTGAAATTGAATTCAATATTGGAACTGTAAATTATTCAAATTTTAATAAGACACAACATTTTTTCATAATTTATTAATAATTTGATGTTTTTTATGTTGATGGTTTTTGCTTTTCCAATAGATGTCACTACAAACCAATTTATTTATGTTTTCTCTATCGATGTGAAGATAAAGCTAACCATGTGCGCAAGTTCTTTCTAGCTTGACTGACTGACACTGGTTCATGATCTTAGACTTGAGCTGGCGTCAATAGAAATTATCATGAATTAGTAAAGAAACACGTGTATTGAAGCACTAAGAACCACGTACATGAAACACTACCAAAATTGACATAAACTGCATCATTGCAATATATCTGCAAAGACATAATAAAATTAGGAAATTATACACTTTCTGTGAATTTCTCACTTGCCATGTAATCATTGACTCCAAAAGCACATACCATCAGTAAATTGATCTATGCTGTCCAATGCTAATCTTCATTCGACCTTCAACTAATCTTTAATTGACAATATAAGTGCAGAGTTACACACACTGTATGTAAGTACTTATAAGTAAGAATTACTACTAAAGCACAAGCAGCTTTTTTATTCTTCACAATTTAAAAGGAGTTACTTAAGGCACCTGACTTAACACTTAAGCCAAGTCTCGCGCACTCCCAAGAATCGAAAACTGCATTTTATAGTTTTTACAGTCGTCGTTTTTGCCCATTAGTCCATTAGTTGTTCATTCTCGCTGATGGAAAACAATCGATTCGTGGAAATAAGCTAAGCATAGTTGCCTAGAAATTTTTCATGTCGATGATGCGCGACGTAAATGTTTTTCTTTTTACCGTTTGTCATCCAAGAGTACTTTTGAAGGTTTTTCTTTATGTAATTCTAAACAATAATTGAAACGTTCGTAATCGATCGGTACGCGGTTATTATCCGGATGTGTGACGACCAGGAATTCGTCGATAGATTATCAATTTCGAAGAAATTTGTGCTTATATGTTGTTGAATCATGGATCACCCAGTGCATATCAAATCAATTTTCACTTTTAAAATTAATTATTTAATTTTATATTTATTGGCTGCAATTCAAATACTACTCAGCACTTGTTGTTAGCTCGATATTCAATATTACTCTTCATTCGATATCCATTCATTTATATAATAAACTTATTTCTTTACGACGAGTTTGTAAACTGGTTCGGAACATGTTCACTCCTTGAAAACTCTAAACTGAAGGAAACGAGCCATTCCGAAAAAAGTCATTAATTAGCAAAGCACGCGATTCGGACGGACGGACGGTGAAAGAGCGTTGCGCTGGCGATAGAGTCCACACGGTGGAATTTCCTTAATTCGTTTTGAATGCAAATCGAATGCTCTGCTCTGCACTCGTCGGCTTATTTCATCGCTTGATAAAGTTTAAACCAGAAATTCTCAACAACACTTGCAATTTATTTTTATTATCTAAGCATTGGTTTGTTAAAATCTTGAACTGTTAACAAATTATGGAGAGAACTACTCAATAGGATTTTTTTCCAAAATTGCTAGATTTTTATAATAGCAAAATTGTTTGATGGCCACTGGTCTATACTAATTTTATATCTAATTCTTTCATGTCGTTTGTTTTACAGCTGCGTTTCCTCCTCGCGTTTCACAGCCTAGTGCACAATCCAGTTCCAAGAGTTTTCCTTCTTATTATGATTCAATCGCAATTTACATTATATGCTTCTATTAAATCATATTAGATA
>JARJDU010041208.1:0-10801 GCA_030264695.1 Lissagria laeviuscula
ACTTAAGTTGAGCTTACAGCGACCTTGTGTTGCACTAACATGTTTTAGCAAAATCTTAGCTACGCAGCAAATTACTGAAATCATGTTGGCTAAACTGGTGGCAACTTATGTCAAGGTACATATACAACTGAACGAAGAAGTTAATTTTATTCATGCTTTGCTGATCTGTGGGAATATTTGCCTACACCTCTGGACGCATAATTTTTAATTGCTTCAAATAATTTTGCATGGTTATCTGTTTTTCATATTCATTTCACCAAGTTCCAATTTTATTATCTTTTACAATCGTTTTTGGATTACTTACCTTTCTTCTCTAGAATTTCTCTTTCAGTATATTCCACTAAGTAAAATTTTCTCCAATTTGTTCCAACAAATACAAAACTGTGTGCATTATCAATCGAAAACTCTAGGAAAACTCTTCTTACGTCAATGATTCTAAATAACTGGAACGCTTATATTTACCTTGTGGAAGTCTAGTTAATATCCATATAGATATCCAATAAATCCATGAGATTTAGGGAGTAGAGCGCGCGTTTAGATGAAGAGGCGATACATGACCTGTCGACCAAATCATCATATAGGTGTAAGGACAGATGGGCAATGGTGGCAATGCCAGAACAGACTCACCTGCGAAAGCAGAAGAAGGAAAAAAATATGAAAAAGCAACCTAATGGAAGTTGGCGTGCCCATCAAGGCAGCTGTAGAAATAATTAAACAGTGGACCAAGAGCAAAAGTTTAGGCTATGGAAGGTAACATCCAAAAGCAGATGGACCAAAGAACTTTTGAAACACATATAAGAGTGGGGGTCAAAGTTTGAGCAATTGGACAGGTGCAAACTCTGTATAATTTTTGAAATCGTTTCGGAGCACTCTAATCTAAGATCATATATACACAAACTTGATAGAAATGCTATCAATATGTGCGGATGGGGTGAAAAGAAAGAAGGTGCTCAGTCTTTGCAGGCTGAGGTAGTTTGTATTGACGAAACCTGACCCCGAGCAGTTAAAGAATACACGGGTAGACAACCTGATTGCCGTCTGCAAAGAAATCTGGGCAATACCTAAACCGTAGACATTTTTTTAGCGTCAACTGGACATATCCTACAAAAACCGGCAACGGCACTTTTTCAGTTGAAAAATGTCAACTACATAAAACCAATGACCGAAATTCGAAATAGATCATCTATTGGCTGGATTTGCAAAAAGCCAGCGACGCGTCGCGCTTATGTGAATGTAGCTTTAGACTTTCCAGACTTGTGGCTTTGTAATTTAAATGATAAATATGATGCAGATTGTACAAAAAGTTGCTGATATACTCAATTCAGAATTTTCTAAAATATAGTATAAAAGTATGTAGTATGGTTTGGTATACCTAGATCAATTTGGGCATCGATTATAATCAAAGCGTTCGACGTTTTAATAATTTTATAGGAACATTATTTTCATAACCCTTTTTTGTTGCCTCTGAACATATCACCTATGTAAAACAAGTTGTAAATGATGGCATAATTAAATATCACTCTACACCACAAGTAGGCACATTCCAAGTTAATGAAAATTTTAATTATTTTCTCAAACTTAATGAAAATTTCAATGAAAAACATAAATCAACACATAAATACTAATATCGGTTAACATTTTACAAACACCTTTTGAGTCTATTCCTTTCTTCCTTATAAGTACTTTCACAATTACCATCATACCTATACTTATTATGGTAAAACATAAAACAACGTTTAGACTAGAATTTATGGCACATCCCACCTTTAATAAAATCTAACAATTTTCTATCTAAACCGATTTGTGTTTGTGTGTTATAGGAACTACTGTTGGAATCGAATCAAATCGAAATGATCACCGATCGGGCGTTCGCGGGTCTCACGAATTTACGTCTGTTGAACATGAAGAACAATAAACTGACTTTACTATCGCCTATGCTCTTCGGCGGCGTTCCTGGCATACACTATTTGGATTTACGTTCTAACAACTTGGCAACCCTCACCCTGGAGAACGTCCGCCCGATTATACACAATATGTACAACAATACGAGCTACTTTTATGTGGAAAGTGAGTACATCTACTTCTTTTCAGTTTGTGTATTGCGTAATATCGAATTTTATTAGATGTTTCGCTTCGTTTGGTTGAAAGAAAGCAGAACAAAACCGATTGTAACATAATAAGAAACGCAAAATAAGAATGCAGTAGAAATGTGAATAAATAAATCATTCAAATTTTCGGTTTTACTTTTGCAACTAAACTAGAACACATAAAGAAACGGTTGTGATGGTTTAACACAGAAACGTCTTGATTGCGGTAATATTTTCAGATTTTGCAAATTTTCTATCCGTTTAGTAATTTATGTGGCTATAGTATAGCTCAGAAGTCCGCAAAGTGCGACTTGAGGTTTATTGGACTTTCATGTGCGATTTGCCTGAAATAAGAACTAACAGGTGTGCATTATGAGCCAAAGCTAAACTAATAAACAGATTAGGTTCTTTTTTATATTTAAATTGATGTGTTGTTCTTATTTGCTTGCCTAACACTGGTATAGCTTTATAAAGCAGTGAAACGGCAGAATCGGCAGAATCGTACGTGATCATGTCTGCTTCTAGTGCCTGAAAGTATCCATATGTTATTTTGATGACGTATATTTGATAAGGGTGGGACAACATATTCCAAGTCAGCTATTATATTTATAAAGCTACATTGCCGTAACTATGAGGAGTATAACACCGAAAAGGTGGAAGCTTAGAGGAGCCCGTGGACATCAAATTATCTAATAACCGGTCACTTCTTTCACTTACAAAACATTTTAATTCATTCATTCTCTCATAAATAATTTTTTTTATTTGATGGGGCGAGTCGCATTAGGTATTTTTAAGAGGGGGGATTAAGAGTGATGGCTTTGGTTATAAGGTATAGTTGTATAAACAATTTTTTTTTAAGTTTAAAAGAAAATAGCAAGTTCTATTTGCAAAATAAATCTTTTGTATTCTATTTTGTTTTGTTTTATACCTTAGTTTTTTATTTATTATTAGCGGATAATATTTTTTTTAAATATTTTCAAAATGGTTATAAAAATGAATATTTAAGGTTATGAATTGTTAACTGCGCTATATTGATCATGTTTTATAGATTCATGTTTGATGACAAATTTATGCTCAGTGCAAGTCAATTAAATTTAACGTTCATTGTTTAATGACTGCATAACAGATTCTTCATAAAATGTAACAATTTTTATTTAATATTTTGATATATACTATAAGATCAACCTTAATTAAACAATTATTTGTAGTTATTAGTCATTTTAAACCAAACTAAACGACATGCTACTTATGAAAATATAGTGTAATAAGTACGGAAAGGCAAAAGACTCGCCTGTATAGAGAATCAATATTTGCATCACTTATATTCTACTTCAATCATTTTCAACAGACGCACAAAATGTCTTGTCTGCTTTAAAACGTATTTGCAAAGTAAGCGTCTAAAATGGATGCTGCCGGCTATCCACCAGTTCCCAGCAAATGATTGATTTTAACATAGTGAATGATATTTTTAATATTAGATGGTATATGTATGAACCTAACATTTACAAGAAAAATAAATGCAGAAATGCTGCGATATATTTTAAATTTTTTTATCATCGGCTTTTATTAATTTGATTAATATAATTGTACCGTCTGAATTCGTGTTTTTATTTTAATTCTAGAATATGTGATATAATAGCTTAATTTCTGGTCACAAATGCTTAGGCCTAGCAAAAATTTCTGGAAAAGGTTCTTTGCGTCACATCTAATTTTAATACTACTTTAACATTAACAAACATAATTATTGCATGCAAAAGTTATAACTTAATGTAAAAGGTTTTTAATACTTTAATGTTGACTCTTATTCAGTAACCAATATAGCCTAGACTTTGTGTAGGATGCTAAGATACGAGAACCGAATGAGATGGTTAAGCGAGGAAAGACTGGTGAAAAGAATATAAGAGGCTAGCGCTAGAGAGAGTGGAGTTGTCCGAGGAGGAGGTCTGTGGGATAGCAGACGAGGGGTGAAGGGTTTTATATAAGGACACGAGAAGGTCAGCGGAATCGAGGTGGAGTTGAAGGAGAGACAAGGAAGAATTGAAGAAAGCTTTTACAATCCGGGGTAAGCAGAGAGGCAGACATTTGCGCGCCGAAGGTACTCCGGGTTCAGTGAGATGAAGCTGGATTAGAAATGGAAGATAGCATGAGACAGGTGTGGGTCGAAGGAAAGCGTAACGAGGAACAGTTGTGAGTCGGAAAAAAGGGGAAGGAAAGTGTGGAAGGCGTGAGATTTGTGTAGAAGACAGAAAAACGATAAAACATTGAACTAAAATGTGTTAGGGTGTGAAGAAGGAATAAGTGTGTGGGTCCAGAAGGGTGTCAGAATAAATGGATGAAGAAGAAAAGAAGCAAAACGTGTGCAAAAGGCTGTCAATGGAGAGGAGATGCAGGTTGTAAGGCTAGGGTGCTGAGAGAATTATTCTAGGTATGCTGCTCAAAAATCTATAACTTCTACCAATGTGGCCCTAAGTAACAAAAGTCTTGGACAACCCTGGTCTACAGCATAACTTATGTAGGAACAATCTAATCTGTGTACGAATCAGGATATAGTACAATCATTACGCCCACTGCTATTTCTACTTAAATTCTGGAATCATTAAAGGTTTCAGCTATACATTTACATTCATAGCTGCATATTGCTCTTATTATAATAAATAAGCTTGCATTAGAAATAGTTGTTGCGTGTTGATTCTATTATGCATTCCTTTAGCTCGACACATAGCGCAAATGTTTGCACTGGATTATATAGCATCAGCGAAATTACATGTCGGTACTCATGTATTGCGGGCAAAACGTTTTGGATTTAAATTTCCAAATGTCGGTTATAACGCCCTGTAATCAATTTTAATTAAATTTTACTTCAAATATTTTATTTTATTTCGAACAATACACCTGCAATAATGTAATATTAAATCTAACAGAATCTATCTTTCATTCGAAGAAAAAAAGACGTATGCAAAAAACGTGTTCACCGAGCACACTAGATGCGATTCCCAACATTTTGTAGTTCATCTAGCCGGAAGGTTGTTTCCAGCTGAATCTCCGTATTCTTCTCTATTATAGGTTGTTCCACGGATGTTGATTTTGGGAAAAGCTTTTATTTGTTTTGTATGAATGAATGCTTTGTGCGGATGGCGAATCCAACCTTCCGGTTGGCGCATTTGCCTATTTGCATGAAGTAGTGGACTGGAAGAGTGACAAGGCACGCAGCACGCATTATTTTGTAATGCGGCTGTTGACTTTGCAGTTTGATATTGATTGCAGCTGTGGAAGAAATATGGGCAAGGGGATGATCGCATCTTCCATTGGATTAAGAGAAAGTTTCTAGAGGGAGCATAGTGGAGGAGGAATATTGGACAGATGAAATGTTTTGATTTCAGTTGTTTTAGTTTGGGTATAGTTAAATGTTGCAGATGTTGTCAGGTTTTAGGCTATGCATGTTTGGCTTGTTTATGGGAATAATAGATGAAGAATTATTTCTGTGGAATTTAATGTAGTGAAATTTGGCTGCTTTTGTTAGAAGTTTCGTTGGTAAAATGACCACTGTTTGTAATAAATTTACTTATATTATTGATATTGTTGTTTTGGGAACATTGCCATATGCAGTTGTGGTAATTTAAACTATAGCAAATTTCAATGTTTATATAAAATTAGTGGAACAAAAATTAAGACCAAGCAAGTTACTTTAAAATTTGAGGTATATAACTGAAGGCCAAAACCAAAGAAAATTTTTATTTTAAAAATCAATTATCTGACTTTTCGTCTATAATTTAAATATTGCCTTGATTTCCTTTCAGAAGGCAATCCGGCTTTCTATTCCCGTATTCTTAAACTGCTCGGGGTCAGGGTCCGCCGATACTATAAACCTCAGCCTGCTTACCCTTAGCACCATGCAAACGCCTAGGCCGTGCTTAAGAGTTTCTTCCTCCTGCACATATCGGTAGCATCTTAGATCGCAATGCCTAGTGATAATCCCAATACTCATACGGCATCTGCCCAGATGTTCAACTTTTGGTTGTTCATTGATTCATCGTCTTCTGGAAGATTTTTTCTATTGTCTCAATTTGTTAATTTTGGAGCCCTGTTTAATATGCGCCACACCTGCCCTAGAAAATATCCTATCCAATCTTAGGTTTATTGAATACTTTAGACCCCTGTGCTTCTCGTTTGATGACCGCATGTCCGGTACAATTTTCTGTCCAATTTCCCAGCATGTCAGCTTTTATGCTCCCTTTTAATATCCGATCAATCGACTTTACATGCATTTCTTTAGCAATATGCTCAAAAGGAGCCAAATAAAATATTTAAATATATCATGTACCGCATATCTTTTTTTTTTCAACATCATAAACTACGACCGAAAAACCGGGGTATCTTTCGGCACTTTTGCCACAATCTTGCAACTTTTTATTTTCATAAAACAATAATCAATTCTAATGAATTTTATGGTATTTTTCTAAAGCTTTTTCAAATTGATTTATTTTGTTTGACAACTTTTAACGTTAAAATGTCAGTCTTTAATCTTTTATATTTTATCTATTGCATCAACAACCGTAAATATATTCAATCTCTTATTTTATGTATTCTCAATTAACCATATCCTGAATCAAGTAATAAAAATTCGTAAACTTAAGGCATAAAATTTGGCTAGATGAAAATCAACTCAAACTTCTTTGCAAGTGCATTGTGCGAATGCGTTTATGGCGCCATAAAAAGTTCTTTCGCGGTTGCAAAAAGATGGACGGACAACTTTTATTTTACGTAAAAAGCACAGCACATTATCTCAGATTTTTTTTGAATATGAGAATAAAGTTGAAGTTCCAGCAACATAAAAATAGAACGCCTTGAGTAAACGAAACTTTTTTAATCCGACACAAAGTATAAAGTTCTCTTCATAAAGTTATAATAATGTAGCACATTGTTTTAAACTAAATAATTGTATTTAATGGTTTGATAAGTTTAAAATTATAAATTATAATTTTAGCCAAATAAATATATTAATATTATGATTTCGTCAATTAATATCCGGCAGTGAGGTTCTTCACACTAGAAATGATACTGTCCCTTATGATATTAAATAGGTCAGGACTCATACTGTCACCTTGCCGTATACCGTCGTTTACCCGTATTCTCTCTGATAGCTTAATAATAATTGATAATTTCAATTTTATAAATTATTCATGCCAAAAATTAACAGGACAATATTTAATTTATTTATTTTTCTACAAAATTCTTTCGATTTTAAGCTTTTATTTTGTTTTTAATTGTCATTCTTATTTACACTTGTTAGATATCTTTATTTCATAGATCTATTTCTTATAGTCTGATTAAATGGCCATCCTCGTGCAAAAATTTTTGATTTAAAAAATCAAAATCTAATTAAAATTGCAATTGTTGTGCAGTAATAATAATCTTTTGCATTCACAATTACACATTGCTCTAACAAGTGAGCTATGATATCTAGCAGATTTGAAATTATGATTTTCTTTGCCGCATAGCATTCCGCACCCTCATAAATAATGCTCGTTGCCAACATAGACGTAATATATTATGCAAGACCTTAATACGCCGTAATTCATAGTGTACCAGCGTGCCTAAAATAAATATTTTTAATTAGTGACTGACCAAGTGTTGCACTCTTGATGTATATGTATGTGGGGCAGCACAAACGTTTCGCAATGTTTAATCTGCCATACCAACATATTTCATTTGCAGATATTTTTTACTGTTGCGCTTGTTTTATCTAAATGTGTTAGTAGCTTTACTACTTTATACATATGTTAAATTTAATTAAAAAAATACCTATTTTATTTCGATTCACCTAAATCTCGTCTTTTTTTTAGAAATATTTTGTTCACTGGAAACGGGGTAAAAGAGTTGATGAACGAGGAAATATGAATTATTCTATTGGAATTAAAATATAGCGTGTACAATATTCATGTTATTTATGAAATGGAAATTTCTCATTTTCTAGAAGAAGAAATTGTTTTAAATTAAATTAAATAAAGATTTACGAAGCAATTGTGTTGCAAGTTTACATCTTAAGTGAGCATTGCGCGGAAATGCGCCCGAACGTAAATTACTTTTAGTAGCCACAATTGATTTGTTAGGTTTGTGATAAGAACGAAGCGATAAGCGCATGTGGTTCAATTGTACAAAACCCTTTTAAGTACGTAAGAAAAATCGGTATACCTTCTTCATGTTATAAGCTTTAGTAGCCAATGAAATGGGTTCTTTCACTTCTTTTATTGTTTTATTTGTCATGCTATTAAACCCGACATACTTTTTTAAGCATTTTAAATATTTAGTTACCGCTTTTGTGGAGTCTACATTGATTTACTTTGGTTTTTAAATAATTTGTATTCATGAGGTGTATGTATTTAATGTGATTATGCAATTAGTGCATATAAGGCACGTCCGGTTTAGGGTACAAAACGTGCATTTGGAAATAGTACACTGTTGGTCAGTTATTCGGGATATAATATAGTAATATCTTTTGACCCGCTGGAAGTAAACATGAAGAAAACGGGGTGCAGCAACCGCATCAAATTCTATTCACGAGCGGCAATAAACAATTTATTGCTTTCAAGTTTCCACTTCTTTCGGTTTCCAGTTATTCCTGAGCTAGGTACATTTGTGAATTAAAATACTATTCACCTTTTGATCATGACCTAATTCTTGCAAAATTCTTTCATAACTATTCATATAAATTGCATATGTGCTTATGTAAGTTATAAGTAGATAAACTTTTATCAAATCTAAAGAAAACTTTTAAATCATTATTTGCCCTTAGATATAGTTTGCTTTGCATCAAGCACATTTGCTCATTTGTAGTAGGGAGTTGCAAGCAGCAATATTTTTTTAAGCTTTTCAAGAATCTAACCGTCTCACGGATTCTGTCGTTTTCCAGGGTTAACAGATATCAAACTTCATTTTATTATTGCTTCTAACTCGCTTATACCATTCAAACATAGTTCATGTTTTAAAATCATTTTTGAGTCTGCGGCAGCTAGATATAAGCTTATCAATGTGTGCTAGTGATTGAATAGGCTACTGCTATTAAGAAATAGGAAATGGCCAATGGGCAGCGTCTTGATCTCCGATTAACAGAATATTTACAACATTTTTGGTCTAGTAAGTCAACACCTGATCTTGTGAAGTCATATTAGATTTGACTTTCCACTTTGCGTGTCAGTAAATTCTGACTAATTTATTGATAGTGAAACCTACTTTAGTAGGAACATTTGTTTGCTAGATGTAATAAATTATGAAAAAAGGTATCTTATCTACTTTGGTTGAAAAAATTAACTAATGCGTCTACAGCGAAACTAGAGCTGGCAAAATGCCTCGGCTTCCCTGACATATTTAATGAACTATTGAACATCATTATTAATCAACTGATATCGCGTTTCCTTCTTATGAACGAAATTGTTTTAGTATTGTGTAGCCTGCCACTATGCAAAATTTTATAAAAATATCTAGAACTTGTTGAATTCTCCAATCAAAGACATATCTAAATCATTTGCCTGGGAAATTCTTAGTTTTCGGTTTACCTTCAGAGATAAAGAAGAATTGCGTATTGATGAACTTGCTGATTTATTAATAATAAAGAAGTATTTTATGATGTACAGCCAGCTTTCCTGAAGTATGTACTGTATTAATGCATTTTGTTACAATTTCTGCGACTAAAGCTAGTACTAAAAAATTATTTTCTAAACTAGAATCAGTTGTTTACCATTTCAATAAATTAAAATAAAATTACAACGTAAAGATTATTACTGGAACTCCATCCAAGAATTAGCCAAAAGCCTCAGAAGGTATAGTTACGTACAACCTTCTAGATGCACTTCAGATCGATATATGGACCATACTAAAACCTATATCCGTCTTACAGTTGGACAATTCGGTTGTAGGTAAAGATTTTTCCAATAATAATTTTGTGAATTGTGTAATGTAAGCTAAAGCCAGGTATGTAAGACAAGTCCAGAACTATCTGAATACCAAAAAAGTTTTTTTTTGTTGCTTTTTTTAGACGAAGTAAGTACCTAGCAATAAAGAGAAATTATGGATCGTGTTTAGGTACTGCCAGAACTAATAGCAACTTGGCTAATTCATTCGAAAACTGGAATAAATATAAAATGAAGGCGGCAACTACATCTAGCTGTACTAGCGGTGGTGGCGTAGGCGGCTTTATTACATAAATAACTATTATTTAACATAATTTTTCGTGGCTTGCAGGCGTATTTTGGTCGCGCCAACGCTAGCGCTAGCAGTTATAAGTCGCATGTTTAAGCATATTAATGCGGCTTTCCAACACACTAATTTATTTCCTTCGGACCTAATTGTTTCCAATTTTGTGCGCATAAGGAAGCATAAAATTGGAAAATTAAATGTCGGACTTGGCCACTGCAAATATTTATTCGTTTCCTAGCATTGGTGTACCAGTATTTCAGGGCATGTATGAAGTTTATGAGGTCGTATTTCATTACAACTAATTGCATACATTTGTAATAATATAGGTTTTTGCGTATTATCTTAAAGCAAGGAAATTAAGAACATGGAATATTATTGCTATCATAGTTTATTTGCTAAATTAATTTCTAATTAATTTTACTCATGCACGTCAACTTGTAACACAATACACATATTGTTTTGAAAGTGACAATGGTGTGAAAGCAATAGGCGGGTGGTTGGACACAAAATTTTGATAAAAA
>JARJDU010041247.1:0-10033 GCA_030264695.1 Lissagria laeviuscula
ATTTTCTACTTTCATCTTTTAATTGTTTTCTTACATTCTCCACATTCCTCAATTCAATTAAAAAACCAAGAAATAACTGCAAACTTTTAAACAGCCAACATTCCTAAGTTTCTTCTTATTTTCAATGGACAAGAAACAGAAGACCAAAAAAAATCGGTTGCGGCTTGTACACTTCGGCACTTAATCGTGTTTAGTTTACTGTGTATTCCGGCACTCAGCGTTCGTTATTGTCGGTCGTAACGGCTTTTGGCCCGCTGCCACGTCACGTCCGCTGCGAGAATCAACGACACCCTGAACTCTCAAAGCTGGCGGTCGCGAAATTTTTGCATTTTCATCCTCATCGCATCTTTTTTGTAGTATACGAGCAGAAGATAGGATAAAGGCGTCTTGCCTTTAAAACTAGGAAAATGAAACGACGATTGAACGAGATGGGCGAAGTCGTTGCATGCGCATGCACCCTATGTGAAAAGACATAAAAGATTCTTTTCTTAGAGAATTGCTCGTAATTCACGGACTATTAAATTTATTATCGTGTGGTCTCAAAGATTTTCTTCGGTTTTCTTATTTCTTTATTAATATCTAATTAATTTCAGTTTTTAAGATTTAATTTCAGTTTTATAAAAGTTGATTACATTACTAAGACTATTTCAAAGAGATGAGATTACTACAAAGCTTCTTAAACTTAGTCGCAGTGCGGACGGTCGATGTACGTACGATCGATGTACTTTACCTACGCGTCGATCTTAATACGATAGCTCACAGTATCTACTATTGTGCACCCTTGATGTACGAAGTCAGTCACATTCAGCGTACGCTACGCGATCGACTCGACGCATCCTGGGTACATATCGTTCGCGACGGGCCTACTGCAACGGCCCTCAGTAGCACCCTCGATGCACGAAGTCAGTCATTGGCGCAGCGCACACTCAGCGAACGCTACGCGATCAGCTTGACGCGTCCCGAGCACGTAACGTACGCGTCGTGTTTAATGCAACGGCCCTAAGTAGCTACCGCGACGCGCACTCTCGACACGCTCCTTGCACAACGCTCCTCAGGCACTAACTCAGCGCGGATTCTCGATGCAAGCTCTTAGTGGTTGACGCTTTGTTTACCCAACTTTATTCTGTCTGCATGCGTGCCATTACTGCAATTGTGCTTTTCAACATAAACTAAGCTATTAATTAATCAAGCATTAGATTTAAACTTAAATATGCACTAAACCAGACACATTCTTGTTCTCTTCCAAATAGAGTGAGACTGTAAAGCCGTAAGTTGCGCGTGAATTTGACAACTTGACAATTAATTATTTATGCCAACATAGAATAGTAAAATACAAACTCAAACTGTCACTGTAACATTATTCTGTCTAGATATACATCCACATCTGGCATTAGTCATTGTTGTTCATTTCAATTTGGGCACAAGAGATAGTTATGCAAGCACGTGCTTTGAGATTCGTATCCTCACGCAATTCTGCTAACACTTGTGTTGTTTCTAGTGGTGCTTGATTCCCGAATAGTCAAATGAAGAAGAGCAGCAATTAGACGCGGATAGAATGCTTGTTTTACTAAACTATGCAAAACAATTACATAGTCAGTGATTTAGATAAAATTTTCATTATTAAGAAATTTGATGGATTGCAAATGATCAAAGTTAATTTTTTTCTGCTTCTTTTATGTTAATTAATTCATTTTGAGTAAAGGAATGTAAATACTCTTTCCGGATGTTTATTAGTAGCAAACTTTAGATTTCCTATACAAGTATTTGATGTTCGGAAGTGTATTGCTGCATCGAAGGAATAAAATAACGAAGAGTAAACAGCATCAGTTCAAATAAACAGACAGACACGGGTTCGAGTACAGGCTCAAATGCTGTTCTTACTCCTTTAGCCTTATTATAACTATTTGCCGCAGCCGAGGAAATAAGGAGCAAAACGAAAGTAGACGGGAAGATCTTGCTTGCAGTGGGAAATGCATCACGAAGCTTGGAAGCTGTACGCTCGTGATCTGCACGCGCGCCTGTTCACTAATCCAATTTACGATGGTCCTTGTGCTTATTTTCTTCATTTTTCTTCATCGTCTTCCTCGTAGATTATTTCCCTGCTTGCAAATCCTTATTTTTTATAATTTCCTTTTCTTTCGTTTCTCCTTCTGCATGGAAATCTTTAGTTATTCCAACCACGTCTTCTATATAATGTTTCGCACTGTTAACTTCCGCATCAAAGGAGCCGAATAAAAAGCAGACCAAATAGGAATCAGTACAATGCCAGTTAAGCGTCCTGGTGTGGAACTACAACGCGGAAAATGTTGGATTGTAAATCCTTCTCTTCTCTTCGCCTCGATGTTTCGATATTTTGCTGGTAATGCAGGACGACGGCACCGAACATTACTAGCTAGTTAGCTTTCAGCATCGACTTATATGGCAAAATCGGAAGCTTTTATAAGCAGCATAGAAGTTTCCCGGTTTCATGATCGTTACACGCAATTAAGACTTATTTTCCTCTGAGGGAGATAAACTAAAATTACAAGTAAACTCCAAGTGAGATATTTTTGCAGGAATAGATGGCATTTACACTGGGTTTAATTAGTTTCATAAGCTTTATTATATGAAATTGCTATGAGGCTGTAATATGTAATTAAAGCTTTGGAAATTATAGATTTTAGTTGTAGGTTTTGTAATATTAACCATAATGAAAAGGTTTTGTTTTTTCTTTTGAATATTAAAATGAAAGAATTCTTTTATAATCAACTAAATATTTAACTTCATAGCGACGGCGTATGATTCTTAGTAACTCATGCACCTATGCTCGATGGTTTTCGCCGCGCACGTCCTCCAGACTCAACCTACGCGACGCGCTACTACGAACGTTCGCAGTCGGTGCCGAAACGCACCCTCGAGGCGCGCTCTGCTTGATGGAGCCTACGCGACCACACTCAGCAAGAGCGCCGAGCGGTCGCTCTACTCGCGTCTCGTGCACCATACCTACACGGGCGTTCAGTCGCCAGCACAGAGCGCACCTTTCTCTGGGGCTCTACCTACGCGACGCGCTTACTACGACGGCTCGCAGTGACTACAGCCCAGCGCGCACCCTCCTCTCGCTCTGGGGACTCTACCTACGCTACGCGCTTACTACGACGGCTCTCAGTGACTACCACAGTATGCACCCTATACGCGCATAGAGTTTCAACAGCTCCTTAGTGCTTAACCTACAACGCTGTGCGCTTTCTACAACGAAGTAGTATGTATTAGTAATAATGGAAAGAAAGTTCAAAGATTATGTTCTCTCTTTTTGATATTAAAATGAAGGAAGGCTAGAGACAGAACCTGAAGCTAATAGCCAGAGTTAAGAGGCATTGAAGTGAAGAGATATTTGCATATTAAACTAAATATTTAACTTTGAAGAGAAGTTTCTCGATTATAATCGACGATTACGGTGGATATTACAATATAATAAAAAATGTATGTGAGACAAGTATGTAATTCCTAATCTTTTTCAAGAAAAAAGTTTTGAGCACTTTGAATCTAATTTTTAATGTTTTTTTAATGTCCACGTATTTTCTAAATGCTATTTTACTTATGACAAATAAAACGCAAATATAAATGTTCTTCTTCTTCAATTTTTATCAAAATTTCTAAATTATGTCTCATGTCACAGCTTGAAGTGAAGCTTAAATATTTTTAATTATAAAACTCTTCTGTTTTATTGCAGCTTATTTACAAACCGCAGAAATTAGTTTTTCCAGCGCAAACTCTTCGATCTACGTGCTCACTTACCATTTGCTTTATATAACTCTTACAAAGAAATAGGTAGAAGAAGAACTCTTGTTATATAAAAAACAAAAATGAAATAAAGTGTCTCCACTCATTTTTATTGTAATATTCGCTTTTATTTCCATTTTCCTTCTCTTCTAGGCATCTAGTTATAAAATTTTCTTCTGCGGTGGGAAAACTGTCAGTGAAACTTTCTTTAAGTTTTAACAAAGTTTTATTTTTTTTTTAGTGGAAAGAGTTTGATCGGTCCACGGGTTGTCAATAATTTATGCATGCACATTCTCATATTTAGTTTTGTGAACGTAAACAAAAAAAAGATAGAATAGTAATACGAATAAGGTAGTTAGATAGATAAACTTTTTTCCGAGAGAGAGAGAGAAGGAAAAAGGTAAAGTTTTAAGCTTAAAGCTTCACATGTTTGTTCATGTTTCATAAGGATAAAATATGAGATGATATGCATGACTCGTGTGGTATCGTATGTATATACCTATGCATATTCAGAATTTGAGAATTATGCATGCATGAAGTGAATAAGTAATAAGTAATCGAATAAAGAGGAAAAGCGTGAAACGTGCTTTTTATATATATTTAATGAATAGAAAAAATGATGATGTTGTTAATTATTTCGAAATTTTGCAGGAAAAAAAACCGTAATGCAATTCCGCTAATTGCTTTATCATCACTTGTAAAGTGCTTCAGCGTTCAGCTCCACGGTGTGCATTTCTTCTACATGTAACTACCTCAAGTGCTAGGACAGTGTCAACTTGTCGAGAGCAAAACAAACTCCAAACTGATGAAAGTAAGAAGAAAAAATGGAAGAGAGAGAAAATATCGAGTGGGAAAACTGAAGTATTTGCCGCTGCGCCAACACGAAAAAACTGATTGATTGATTGATTGATTATACATTGCTCTCAAGAAGATAAATATACGGGTGATAAAATGCAAAGTGGAAAATCATATAATACAGGATTATGTCATTTTTATGTCGTTATAGGTAGCCATGTTGCAGTGAAAATGAATGTATAATGTCTGAGATTTTTGGATTAATTTTATTCCTAATTCTAGTGCCAAGAATAAAATAGCATACATGTGAAGAGGGCACATAATCTAGGTACGTGTGTTCTACGGACATGATTTACGCGATGCGTAGACTGGAGCCTAGACGGAATCTCAGTCATTGTAGCCGCGCGGTCTCTCTATCCGTGCCTGACGTATTGTACCTTCGATCATCAGTTATCGAGGCAGCGCGCACTTTTGCCTCGACCTGGGACTTTACCTACGCGACGCGCTAGCTACGACCGCTCTCAATGCGTACGATAGCGCGCACCCTAGACTCGCGCTACGCTTGATTGAAAACCATGTAGCTGCGCGGTCGTTCTACTCGCGTCTCGCGTACTGGACCTACATGGCTCTTCAGTCACCGACGCTGCGCGCATTCTCGACTTGATAGGGACTCTACCAATGCGACGCGCTTACTATGACGGCTCTCAGTGGTTACTCTAGTTTGCACCTAAGTCACAAGTCAGTTTTATCTAGATCCTGTCATGTTTATGTTGTTATATGTTTAAGAAAAATAAATCAATAGTATCTATAAGATTGCTATCTTGGTTTCAACTTGTAACTCATTTGTTTTTTGTTTTTACATTATGCTTTTTTATCTCTCTTGCTGCTATTTTCTCTCTTTTCCTTGTTTCCTGCATATTTTTTTCATTTTTAATTTTCTAACAAACTTTGTAATATTTTGTTTTTATTTCTTTCATGTTCTATTTTATTCTTGATGTTTTTTGCATTTTCTTCATTTGTTTTAACGTTTCTTTTTTACTTTTGTTTAATTTTCTACTTGAGTTTAATTCTACTTGTATTCTTTTTGCTTTCTTGTTATCTATTCAGCTTTTTAAGTTTCTTTGTTAATCCGATACAGTTCACATTGATTTGGTGCTTCTTCTTTGTGCCAGTTCTGTGTACTTAGTTGTACCTCTACCTAAGCTTTATTTTTCTTACTTTACTACATATATTGTTATGTTTCATTTATTACTATTTTTTTGTCTATTTTCTTTCACAAATTTGTTTCGTATTCAATAATCTATTTATGTACTTATGTATTATGATTATAATTAAATTCAGGATAAAATTAATGTATAGGATTAATCCAAATACTTTTGTATATTTTTTATTATTTATTAATTTAATTTATTGCTTGTAGGAAAATTATGTTTATACATGGGACAATGTAATAATAAAAAACCGGAAAAATTGGAGCACGCCCAACAACAAAACGAATAAAAATACATAAAGAACAGAATAAAGGATGTAGGATTACATACAAGGCATTATTGGTGGGTGAGCGTCGGTGCATTAAGGATCGTATCCCAGATCCTTTTTCTGTAACAGATATTTGTGCCCCGAAAAAGAAAAAAAACACACACAAAATAAACAAGAAATGTTAACTTGGCAGAAATTCTGCACAATGCAGTGATGAATTCGGTTTTCCTAAATAAGTATCGGGATGCTTATAGGACGAAGGATAATGTGAAAGCGTCATGCTATACAATAAAATAAAATAAAGTAAAGTAAGCAGGTGAAGGTGTAATATAAGTCACTTCGAAATGGAGAAATGCGCTCGTAGGAAGTGAAATATGTGCGGTTTCGCGGATTCAAACAACTCTCCTCTACCAAAACAATAAATCTCAATTTTTTATTCGCTGTAATGTATACTAATCAACTCTTTAACTCAAATCCCTAATTTAATTGTTGTTTGTAATTATAGTATTGCATTGCAAAATCAAAATTGTTTTATTTCATAAATATCTGAATCTTGCTGGTTCATTTTCTTCTCTACTTGCATTGCATTCCAGCAAACTGCGCAATTCAGCTTTCATGTTGTGTCCTATTTATCTCATGCCCAGCATGCCTTTCATCCTTTTTTCCAAGCGTTTCTTTCGTTGCCTTTGTAATATTCATATCTCGTGTATGGATTCGTTCGTATAATGCATTCACGTAATGTATCCCCGCGGTCCTTTTAGTCTAGCGATAGCGCTCCGCCAGCTTTAATAGAAAATCTGTTGAATTCGCGTGTGCCAACAGAAAAAATAAGCGGCAGTGGAGGCAGTAGGAGTAGCGGCAGGATCCCAGGAGCAAGTTTGCGAGCGTATGAATGGAACAACGCGACGCGATGGGGCAAACGAAAGTGTGAGGAACACGCTTTTACCGATTCTAAATAGCGAATGTTGCTTCTTGGAAGCTTCCCTCATATCTTTATTTCGATTTTTTACACTTATAGCCATACACACATATATACACTACCTTCACCACTTTCAAAAGCTAACAGATTTTTCATTTCGCTTGAATGTCTTGAATGCGTGCTTCTATTCTAGTAATTTATTTCCTTTTTGTTTCTCTTTTTTTTAGATTTTCTTTTTTCATCAACTGGAAAATTATTTAAATTTATTTATTACCCACAATGCTATGTTCTATTTACAAGCAAAAAATACATAATGGTTATTAGAAAACACACTTTAGCGACAAATTAGTAAACAAAAATCAAATTAGTAGAAGTACGTCTTTACATTATTAGTAGTGTGCTAAAAAAATAAAGCTTAGGTAGATGTACAATTGTGGAAGCTAGACAACTAGTGTGCAACTGTGGCATAAAGCAAGCGAATAGGTAATAGAATAGCAGCTCTGCAGAACCCGCAAAACAAGCTTTACCGTTGCCCTAGATTTGGGGCTGCCTGTAAGCGGCGCGTCGCGTAGCTAGAGTCCCCTGGATGAGTCGAAGATGCGCGCTGAATCAGCGACTGACGACTGTAAGTACAGTACGCGTGACTCGACTAGAGCGACCATGCTGCTACACTGATAGAGATCTCGCGTAGGCTCCAGTCAAGCGTAGCGCGCGTCGTACCCGCTGAGAGCGATCGTAGCAAGCGTAGCAAGCGCGTCGCCTAGGTTGGGTCTGCAGAACGCGCGTACGTAGGTTCAGTGAAAACCTCATATTGCCAGTCAAACGCTGCGTTCTCCTTCCTAGAAAACTTTTCATCAAAGTTAAATGCTTAGTTTAATAAGCAATTATTTCTTCACTTGCATGCCACTTGCTTTATGAACTAGATTTAGTTTCTTCTCTCTTTATTAATAACCAAAAATATTATTATAATATGCAAATTATTATATAAATAAAAATCTAAGTATTATCTTAATTCTAGCTGCATTTTAAGCTAAAACTGATGTAATCTACTCATCATTTGTTATCTTGAAAACTTGATCTGCTCTTAACACACTAAAAAAATAGAAAGTAAAAGTGCTTCTATGCGCACATTTAATGAAAATGTTATAAATGTTTGTGGAAGAGCCCGGCCGCAAAGAGTATCGGCCGGAAAAGGTTAGTTGCGCTCTCTGAAATAGGATTTCGATGATTTTTTGCGAATTAAGCAAATGTAACGATATCATTACATTGGAAACGAGCGAAAAGAGCGAGAGAGAAAAAGAGAATTAAACGCTGATGTTTTGGTTATACGGCGACAGTAAATGCAGAAAAAATATTGCGGCTGGTAAAAGCGGGCGAAAAAGAGGATGAAAATTTAGTGTTCTCGTTTAGATATAGATATATATAGTAAGCAAGCATGAAAGCATAGAGGAGAACAACAAAAAAAGCAAACGGAAAAACGTTAACGAAATTGAAACGGAGCCAAAGTTGCATTGCAATCCGATGCACACATATGTTGACTGTCTCTACTATTTTTCGCGTTTCTAGACCAAATCTAAAAATAAAGTTAGTGGTTGTCACTAACTGCTTCAGAAATAATAGCAACAACAATATCGACGATTGATAAAACATGTAGCAGCTCGTAACTCGCAAGTAGAATGAAAATTAATTGGAAAATGGTCAAAACTTTGCGACATTTTAATGAAAAATTGTTTATCGATAGTTTCTGCAATTCAAAGCTCCGTTGCGTTATTCTTTTTTATACAAAACGAGAAAAATTTAGAACCCGGCCAATTATTTATCGATCGCTTTTGTCAGATTGAAGAAAAATTGAATTTTCAAAAACGCATTAAACCCTGTCACTCTTGTCACTTCCACAACATGCCAGGGAAAATCCAATAATAATAAACTCCAAACCTTCAACATGGATAATAACATCCTGCCAACGTATACATACATTTTGTTGAGTTGTTTAATAAAAGTGAAGATGTGGGAATATTTTGTAAAAGCGTTTTTGGCATAAGTGACTCTTTTAAGTATGTCAGTCAGTCTTTTTCAGGTATAAACTATATTTTGTCATAATTGTTTCAAGTTTTTTTTTCTTTTCTTAATAACTCTTTAAGAATTATTTTAATAATTCTAAATTTTTAGTATGTTTGAGAAGAGTAAATTGTTAATATAAATCCAAAATTATATAATTTTTGGTTAATTATTATAAAAGTTATAAGCATTTGTTAAAAGTTTTTATTGTAGTCATAGTTTGGTATAGTTTATTTTGTGAATAACTTTTTAAGGATTGTTTTAGTATCTTCAAATTTTTTTACATGTTATAGTTGAATTAATTCTTAATTTAAATCCAAAGAATTAAGAATTACACCATTTTTCTGTACGTATTTCAATATAAGTACTGGAAGTAAACTAAAAAGGATTAGTCCAGAAAGCATATGTTTTTGCAGTAACATGTGTTGGCTACAATATTCAGAAGACGTATTGTTATACATCTCTTCCCGTACTTATGACAAAATATAAATTTTATTAAAATAAATTAATAATTTTTTAATAAAAATAGAATAAATGCTCTGTGGACGCATGGAACGTTTCCATTTCTTTTTATTTTTTGTTGCGCTTTCCCCAATTTTTTCGCTTTTCAGCTCTAGGAATGCTCACCGTGTCTCTAGCTTTTGCACTTTTTCTACCTCTCTCTTTCCACTTACTACCCCATATACTCTTTTACATAATGCGCGGTACCTACTCTTCAAAAGAAAAACATTAAAAACATTTCTCTTCGCTAAAGAAGAAGAAAAAATAAATAAAACTCCTAAAACGAAATGTCAAACTCGTTTCGTTCTCTTTCTCCATTTCTTTTCGTTGCCGATTGTTTTCCGCTTTAGTTTTTTTTTTCTATGCTTTTCCAGCATTCCGTTCAACTTTTTTCTCTAGATTTTCTTAGCTCGTGCGGTCGGTTGTACATGTCTTTTCCTTCCGCGAATTTTCCACTGCTGCCTGTGTCCGACATTCAATTCGCAAAGAAGAAGGAAAGCAGAACAGAGAGGCGATTGCGAG
>JARJDU010041286.1:0-13301 GCA_030264695.1 Lissagria laeviuscula
AATTTTATACAAGTTTAAAAGAAAAATGTTTACAATTAAAGTAATAGAAATATAAATGATTATGAGTTATAATTGACTCTATTTTAATTTTTAGATTAATTGCTATTTTAAAGTATTTGTTAAATATGTCTCACATAACATTTGCGAGATATAAACGTCTTTTGGACTGCCAAATTGTATCCGAAAGTCTTTTGATGTCCTTTCGACGAAAATTTATGGTCAACCTGATCAGAGAATACAACCAGAGAGACATTACAATCATGTCCGATAGCAATAAAACAGCATTAAGAGCGGTGACCTCGACTACCATTAGCTCAAGAATGGTGCTAAACTGTAGAATAAAGCTAAACTCCCTAGAACTACGGAACAGGGTCACCCTACAATAGTCACTAGGATATTTTGAGATTGAAGGGAATGTACTGGCAATTACTCTGACACGCAAAGGTGCTACAACAATATTACTAGGACCAGAACCTTTCTGTTCCCTTTATAAAACACTTACTCAGATTGGAAGAAGCAGCATTGAAACTCACTCCCAGGGCATAAGCAATTAAAAATGCTCCTGAAAAGTTTTTAGAAAAAAGAATATTGAAGAATGCACAATGGGAGCAGGAACAGATTTTGAACCCTAGCAGGATTCATATCTTGGATACTGCTAACTTTATGCACACATGGCAAAACTAGGAGTACAAGATAACGAGACGTGTCGATTCTGTGAAGAAGTAGAGAAAACCCCGGAATGCGGAACCACACTTTAGCTAAGAAGCAGGGGTTTTGGAACTCACAACACAACTTTGGAGAATCTGGAATTATTGAATCCAGGATAACGAATCTTTTTGGAGAAGTTAGAACTCACCAGGGTACTATCAATGGTACGGAAAGAGGGGATACAATAGTTCTTTACTTAGGACGTCTTCAAATGTACTTACTATCTATGTTGATTTACATTCCTTTAAAACAAAAAAACAAAAAGAAAAAAATATTTAAGTATAATATTATAATAATATATTTAATTGGTTTCAAACAACAATCATCAGACAATATCTATCAAAATAGTAAGTATGTGCAATAATGCTTGTTTTTTTTGCATAATTACTTCATTTCTATACAAGTCCATAAAGCTGAGCGGCCATTTACATCATAAATTATCACTCAACAGTAATATGTAAAACGTTAGTTATCGTTAATAATTAGTAATAAAGACATTTCACACAATGCCTTTTTAATTAATACATAGTTATGCTCTAATGCATTTATCATTATTATTGCTACTAATTAACAGTTAGTTTTGCTAAAGCTCATCTAAAAAAAAATAACAAGATATTGAAAAGATAAATTAATGATACATAATAATAAACTTGTTGAATATATAAGTATATAATAGTATATTATATTATAAGTGTATGTACAATAATAAAATATAAAATAAAATAAAATATATTTTCATAAAAAGAATAAATGTAAAAACTAAAAATGTAGTATGTACTATATGAGGTAGTTTGTGATCTTATTAATTAAAGTAACTTAAATTATATATTATTACCAGTGGCGTAACTTAAAAAAATTGAGGATCATATGTCCCCGCGCGCATAACTCAGAGAGGCGCCAAATTGATGTTTCAAATTTTACTTTTAAAATAACATTTTATTCTTGGCCTGCGAAATGTTCATTTCTGGGGGGGAGAACGCTAGAGAATTCGTCGAGCCGCTCAAAACCTTTAGTTGTCCCCAGGCGGTGACAATCCTAGTTATGATTACAGTTACTGATTATTACATCATTTTTATAAATGTATGCCCCAGTGGTGGATTAACCCATACAGAGATCCTAAGCAAAATACAAATTTGGGAGCTCAATATCTATGAACAGAAGTCACAAAAAATACACACCCGAAAATGATATTGGCACCCCTGGCAATAGCTAAACTTCCTTCCCCCCATTTCTGCGTTTCTGGATAAGAGACTTAATGCCCCCATCTCTAGCCGTGGGGTACTAGGCAACTGCATACTTTCTCGAATGACTAATCCGATCTTGGTATGCACACAAAATATGTTTTGTTTAACATTTGTATAACATTTTTACCAATTCTTATATATTACACTAAAATTATAATTTTTAAAGTAATTCTAAGAGATCCAAATTTTTTAAACTGCTTCTCATCAGTCTTAAAATTAGATAGATAAATATTAAAATCAGCGGTGTAGCTATAGCTACCATATACACACTGCATTAGGACCCATGAACTAGAGCTATAAGTTTGCCATTTTTGTTATTGCGAAGTAAGAAAAAAAGAAGCCATTGTATCATGTTTGCGTTGAGGCTTAATATATGTAGCTACGCCACTGATTAGAATAATCCACAACTTGATAATAGGTATGCACACTCTTTTAATTATAGTTATGTTTAATTGATCATATTGAGCGAATTATTTGCAGTTTGCTTTTTAAAGTTTCTTTATAATTTCCTTCTAGTTCCTATTCATTCTGTGAAATCATTTTATAATCGGCGTTATAAGCCAAACAGATAACAATTGTTTTTAAATGTTGTAACACTGCTGGCCTGCTGATCATTTTGGAATGCTTTTTGTTTATTTTGAATCCAAGACTGGATTATCTACAAATCGTGCAATTTAAATTTGTCTTGCAAGTATGGGTCCACTAGAATAGTTTTTTTTTTGCTAATTATTAAAGGCACGTTGCGTGAAATTCGGTAATATTTGGTCTTTAAAATGCTTATTTACTTAAATTTTACCACTTGTACTTATATTACAAACACACTAATTATTATTACTGATTACTGATATTATTCCAGTCACTAACATAACATAGGCACAAGATGAGACTGATTATGGTCACATTTACAATTTACATAATAATTAAGTCAATGTTTTCAATTAACTTAAACAAAACATGCTTTTATTACAATTTGCAATTAAATACTACACAATAACATCAGTCTCTTCCAGAAAATGCAATTGCATGCAGACAATAAATGCAATTGCAAGTACACACGAATTGCACATGAATTTAAGATTAGATTAGATCGGCACATTTATACCGATTGCTGGTGATTATTAACAAGTATCTGTTCAAAGCTATCGTTTGCTGATGTAAATAGATCTGAATATTTGATGCATTTGCTAACCCTTCTTTTGCTTTATCATACGAATCCAAGTAATTAATGTTATGACATTACCTTCGATTGAAGAACATAATTACTGACTAGACTTAGCAATCAGTCTGTTATTAGATTTGCAATTTTTAATGTTTGTGGTTTCGCATTCAATTATACGATTCGACTTTTCACAACATGTTGCTCGGCATTATTATTTTGATTTCATTCTTAATGGCAAATAGAATCGAAACCTAAAAACTAATAAATGAATTTAATTAAATTATAAATTTTAATTTAGAGAAATAAAAAATAAATGAAAAAATCAGCCAGCTTAATACATTCTTTAAGTGATTTTATTAATTCGTGTATTCAATATTTCGTATTATTTCATTTAGTCAAGTCAGTCTAATAAGAAATCACAGCTATGGGGGACACAAAAAAAAACATATCAAACTTATTCTTACATGAAGTAATTAATTATATAAAGTAATAAAAGTTAATTAAAGTAATTAATAATTAAAATATTTTTCTTAATATAACAGATATATATGATGCAATTTGTAATTGTGGGAGTTTGATTGATATGATAATAATAATATTTCAATTTTGATTTTGTGAATAATAATAATTTTAACTCGCTTGCAATGATATAATTGAATTCTTTTTTGTGTAATGTGTTTTTTTTTTTGTAAGTGCAAGCGACACAAAAACACTCTGCTATGTGTGTATGTCACAAAGTTATACTTTCATAGATAGTATTATAAGTAATTCTATTTATATATATAATTATTTTAAATTGTAATTTTGATTAACAAACGAATTAATTACTTTTTTTCTACATTCAAAATTTACAATGATTAAAGTATAGTCATATTTTAACTATAGTTATTATAATAACTGTTTTAGTATGTTTGCTGCATTATTTTTTTTTATAAAATCAGGGTTCATAAGAAAACTTGCGAGAGTTTTAGTTTATAGAAATTAATTGTCCCAAATACCAAATTAAAAAAAAAATTATTAAATTAAGAAAACAAAAATATTGAAAATAAAGGCAAAATAATACAACTAATATATAATATTTTTATGTAATAAATGTATATGTATAGAACTGTTTTAAAAAATAAGATAAAATCAAATAAGATAATCACATCGATTACAAATTATATAGTACTATAGTAGTGCGTTCTTAGTTTCTTAGTTTAACTCCGAGTCCATTATTTAATGTGCTATAAGGCTGCTATACGTTTTAAAACTCCCAAAGCGATCACATAAGAAAGCTCTGAGATTGCAGAGCTAAAATTTGATATATTTGTTTCAAAAACTGGCCGTAAGTTTCAACTATATTGAAAATAAGTGCTGTTGAAACAATTTAGGAAACAAACCCAATTGTTTCAAATTTAAATTAAAAGGAGGATTTGGACTTGATCCTAAATCACCTCAGTAGTGTTCTTTAATTTGAAGAGTTATTCAATAAGCTGGTAAAAATGTTGCTCGTTCTACCAAAACCTCCGAGTTAATTTAAGAACGCACTATAGATATACATAGTTATTCATTTTTTCGTCTCCCTTCTCTTTAATAATCAAACAGATAGGTAATGTATAATCAAATTATATTATAAATTTCAGTTCATTTCTACATTCTTGTAGTGAATTCAACAATTATTTAATTGATCTAAGATCCTAATTTGTTCTAATTTACATCTTCCTTAAAAGATGATTTCTTTCATTTCATTGTTGCAAATAGTTCGCTCAAAATTTGGAATAAAGATAATCAAAATGATTAAACAATCAGTGAGCAAAACTTAAAATCCAGATTTATTACAAAAATTGAGCAATGCAAACACCGGTATCATTCATTTAAAAAATGTTTAAATATATTGTAGACCCGCAGTAAGATAAAAATGCAATAATAGTACTTTTAATAATATAATAATATTAATAATAATATATAATAATAATAATAATAACTAATCATAGTAGATAATAATAATAAAAACAAAACTACTAAGTTTCTTTCATTTTTTCATTATTTGTTTGTTTTTGTTTGTTTTTTCTATCGTTCAGTCTCATTATACAAATAAACGTGTTTATATCATAATTTAATTATTCATTTCTTCATCTAATTAATCAGTCTTAACAGTTACATATTCCATATATTACGTTCGAGGAACTTGTAGCAAACATGGTCCCGTGCTTTTGGTTCGATTTGTATATGTAGTACACATAGTACATATTTAAATACATAGGTACATCATAATTAATTTATTAATTTCATCTATTGTGATTTTCAATTAATCAACATCATTCGGAATTGCATTTTTACTCTTTCGTCCTCGCAATCGTATTCATATTCTACATATGGCGCTGATATTTGTAATTTAGTTTCTTCCTAAATCCTAAATTCGCGAAAACAGGCACACTTTATAGCTTTGTATAATCATCATCATCATCACACAACACATGTGTGTGTATAAATGTGAGTGAACTATAATCAAAAATTTGCTTACAATCTACTAATATAATCTAATACATCTAATTCATTCATATAGCGATTGATATCGCATTTAATTCTTCTATGAATGATGAGTACGGGTGGGCGTGTCTTTGAACCACAGATAAGAAATACATATTGCACTGATCTCAGTCTGGCATTATGCAACCAAATAATCCAAATACAATAATAATAAGAAGTAAAACTTTGTTTTGCTATAATAATAATATTTGAAAACTTAACACTGGTTTTTTAAAACTTCAGTCAGCAGCAAATTGTCATCGTCTCATTATAGAAAATATACACAGAAGAGAGCCACCGGCGACGCTCGCTGGATATAACTCGTTACTCAGCGTTATCAACGCTTACCTCCCGTCGCATTTCCTCCATCAAAGTCTCCTTGAGCATTTCTTCTTTCTTAATAATCGACGACATATTAATAGGTGACATGATAACTTGCTTCCGACCCACAGAGAGATCTTCCACCTGATCATTTTCATCATGATCATGTTCATCATGATCATCATGTTCTTCGTGCTCTTCACGATCGCTACTACCATTGGTCTCACTATGATTGAGATCACTCCCAACCACTGGTGACGGCGGCAAGCTATTCATGCGATGCATATATTTTAGATGATTCGGCCCTGGGCTAATTGTCCTCGCCGAAGAATTATTATTCGGACTCGTATTCCTTCCACTAATAGCAGCGTGTGCAGCAATCATGGCAGCTAGCGCTTCTTTATCTGGATTTGAGTCAAGAACGTGTTCCAAAATACTGCTGGCTTCCAACACAGAAGAGTTATTATTGATGCTATGCTCGTCCGCGGAATCCATGCCGAAAGGGGAGCTGGTACCACTGATACCGTAAGGGAAACCCAATGCTCCACCATTCGCACCTCGTTTGAATGGTCTACTCGTAGTAATGCCAAGTTTCTTCACTTTATCGTAGAGGGTTCGTGAAGGTACGCCGTATTTCCGGGCAGCTTGTAAAGCAGACATCCCATTACGTACGGCATCGATGGCTGACATAATATCGTTACGCGTGTATTGTTTGTATCTCTTCCATTCAGGTTTCACATTGCTTGGGACATAGGTGGCGATGCCTGAGATGCCGCTAGCGTAGGTGGAATTCAGACCCAATTTAGATTTCTCGTCGTAATCGATGGATATGTCCGTGAATGGGGATTGTGCACCTTCGGACGGTTCATTTTTGATGTGCTATAAGTATTAACATGGTCAAATTGATGCAAAAAAGCAAAACAAGCAAGCTAAGATGTTGGTATAATTACCTTTGTTGGAGCTTCCTCAATCCCATTAGAATTCACATTGCTGGGACTTTCATCTGGATGGCACACTAGACTAACAGGTTGGGATGAATCAGCTTGACCTAAGACAGTCCTTAAGATTGGAGTGTCTCTGCTCATGAGTTGACTGGACAGTTTCTTGCGTTTAAGAGGATTCATGTCTGCACTACCAGCTTGATAACTCAAAATTGCAGCAGTTACAGCCGCTGATGAATTCCCAGGATGATAGTCGCTGGGTGACATGCTTGGTTGTAAAGGTAAACCTCCTGCTGCTGGCCACATTGGGATGTTCATTCGTGGGGAGCTGTGTGACTCCATGGCAGGTGGTGGCTTCTTGTACATACTCCCATATGGACTGGTTTTATATCCAACGAAACCATTCGTTGAATGTGGAGGTGATTCATTACTGCTACTGTGCACCGTCGATTGATTATTGTTATTACTATTATTGTTGTTATTTGATGCACTTGAAGTGCTCACCCCTGTTGGTGATGGATGCTCGGAAGAGTCGGTACGTGCCGCTTCACTACTTGAAGACTCACTTCCACGTTTCTCTTCTACTAAACCTTTGACTTTCAAAGCTTCTGCTATCCGGAGTAAATCTGCCAATTGGTTCTGACCAACATTGACTTCTCCACGATACATGTATTCAAGAATGGCTTTGATATCTGAATAACGGACATCTTTTAGTACTACCACAGGATGTTTGCAGGGGAGATCAGTGAATAGATTTTGGAAGTATGGCGAACAGGCGGCGAGCACCATTCGATGGCACTTGATTGGACTGCCACCATCGCAGACCAATGTGACGTCCGTGAAAGCTTCGTTTTGTAATAATTCGTCGAAGACTGTCAGCAGGTTGGAGCGGTGGTTGTTCCATCGCAGGCAATAATGCTGCGCGCTGCTATACATCGTGTGCAAAGTTCTCTAAACTGGCTAAACAAAGTCACTGCGCGCCACTGCAAACACACAACAGAAACAAAAATCAAATTCGCGCACACAACAAATATGATTCAATAATATGTTTATATCTTCAAGTTATATTTATTATCATTTAAGAAATTATTTGTTTAATTTACTATCAACAATACAAAGTTCCATGCGTTCGGTTAATTGTTAACAATGTACACGGACACGATCGAAACATGCTGAGGAATTATTGAAAATTGAAAATTTTATTCACTTTTTATTAGAAACTGGGACTTTTGGAAAAGTTTTCAAAAGTTAGAAGTAACTTATACCGAACCGACACGAGTTAGAGAGCTGCGCACCACCTTGACAGACCGATACCAAGACGACTACTAAACTACTAAACAAAAATGCGCACTTTCAAGGGCCGATAGATATCCGCCGCTCAACCCCGTGTGTCCCGTAGCAGAAACAACCCCACTCCGATTGGCCAATTTTTCCCTTTTGACGAAACGCGCATCGCATCGCAACGCAACGCACCCCCTGCGCGTCTCACTTTGCTCTCTCTGTTTTCCTAGTTAGGTTTAGTCTACTAAGAGTCTAGTATAGCAACCTTCTCATCTGACTTAGATCACTCACATTACTGAGTGCACTTTCAAATAATTTAAATAATTATTAAATAGATTTTAGGTTTTTGACAAAACTTGAACAAACTTATGAGATACGATGATAAGAGGGTGAGTGGGTGGTTATAACACGGACGTCGAAAAAAAAGCCCCCTCGCTAATTATCTACTACCACCCGCTAGTTTCCGATACAAACATTCTTTTGCGCGAGCGACAATCGATATAGATACGAACGAAAGTAAAACGTCAAAAAACTGGAAAACTTATTGGAAATCGAATTAACTATGGCAAATACTGTTTGCTGTCTAATTGCACCTACTCAGAACACCTTGCGCATTCGTCCAATTTGTGAAATTTATGAAAACCTGTTTATTGTCGCGAGTGCGTTAATCGGTGGTATTGTACCTGGGTGCGAATGCATTTTATTATGTGTATTATAAATGTTTCTCTGTGTGGGTCTACTTTCAATACCTAAATTTTCGACGAGACACAAAACACACCTGAAACCACGTAAGGGGTTGGTTTGAATTTAGGGTTGGGGTTATTTTATAGATACACTGCTAGACTGCTAGAAAACTACCCTGCATACATTAGCCATGCTAATAAAAGCCCCTACGAAATAAGTTTAAAGCTCATTTCCGGACATGTCGACGATTTTTTTTGAATTTTTTTGAAGAATACCTAAGAAGGAAGATCTACTGACTAACTATGTCTATGCATTAACATAATTTCTTTTCTATTTCGAAACAAAAAAATTATTTGCATTTTCAGTTCCCACGAATGGTAAAGAAGTTTTTTTTATTTTCAAATTTGCACTTACGTCGTCGTTTTGTTTTCGTTTTCGAATTCCAAACCAAAAAATTATTAGATTTGAACTAAATCACTAACAGCTTAAGTCCCCGCACTTGCATCAGTCCATAAACTTATTTTAAATTAAAGTTTTAAGTACAAATCACATGAATTATTAAACTATCGAATGGATTTCGATAGATTTCCTCCTGCTGCTACTGGCAGGCGCAAATTGTCGTTCAATGTTCGACGTCACTACGACGACTACTACAACTGCAAGCTGGATCGCGGCGGGTTGGAAATTTGGGCAATGCATGTGAACTGCTATCTAAAATGCGACTGACGGTTCCGAAATGCACGCACCGTGCGCGCACACTTTTTACACACGCACAAACGCAGCACGCGGACGATCGGCGCGCCGCCGATGTGGATATGTGTATAGTATTATAGAGAGATAGATTCTTCCTAGGCTAGCCAAAGCTAAAGCCAAAGTCAGCAGAGTCTAGTTTTCGGCGTTGGTTGGCCCTATGCGACCAGCACGCACACGCACACGGCGTGGCGGTGCGGGCGCAGCACGCAACTTTTCCCGAAGTCGACGAAATGCACGCACATTCACCGATTCACCATAGTACTACAAACACATGCTCACACATAAAGTTACACATGCATATGTTGCTGCTGTTGCTTTTCGGCAGTCTAGGCTAGGCGCGCCTCGCCAAGCTGAAGAACTCCTCACTCCTCGTTTCCCTTGAGCGCGACAGCTATAGACTGCAAAAGAAGCAGGAACTACACAAGCACAGATTTTCGAAACCCGCACGAATCCCGATCACCCCACGCATATGCAAACTTTATTCTAGGGTTGATAGCTAGTGGTGGTGAAAGCTGCGAGTTCCTCGAAATGCAAGTTTCTAGTTCCAACTTACATGGCGAAACTATCTCTACTATCAATTATTATTGGACGTGTGCGCCTGTAATTCCTGCTGTCCACTACTGAACTGGTGGGGGAACGTACAAACTAGTTGCTATATTATTGGCACTAACAACAATCCCAATTGGTTACCATCCAAAAGGGATCTATAAAGTCAATTTGCAAAAGATTCACCTACATCCCCATTTGAATTTCCTTTTCTAAATAATTTTACTTCTATTATAATTAGAAATGTTGAAACAAATGTATATGCAGAGAATGTCAACACAAACAAAAAGGGAGGCGGCAGCCACGCGCAGATGATCCACCTATGAGAAGACGCGATTCACGCAGGGCGCAATTCACAATTCGCGCATGCTGCGCATCTCCCGCCTCTATGCAATCAGGTGCCTTCATCTCCTCACATCCGCCAATCTCCTTCCAGCAGGATAATACAATGACTTGTCCACCAATCTAAATGTATAAGCAAATATATTATCCTTTAGGTTTTGAATCAAATAACTTGTGACTACATAATGAGAAAGCAGCATGCAAGGAAGACCTTGACTTTCTTGTTGTCCAACGTTGTCCAACGCACCAATAAAACTTGCATCTGCTATCTTCTCTAGTTGCAGTAAGTTGGTGTGTTGCAGGTATTGAAGAAGGAAGAAGACTGCTAGCTGCAAGGTGAAAAGACCTTGAATAGTGTGAACCCGGTCGAAAAAGTATGAACCCCAAAATACGAGTGCTGTGCAGGCGATGCGTGGCCGCGCGATGCGGTTGGAAATGCGTGTGCGTTTTTCGGGCTAGGCATTGCATGGCATCAGACGACGCGACGCGTTGATTACAAACTCGACGGCTATATGTACGCTACGCTACATTTGGCCGTTTATGCGCGTCGTCTTCTATGTGGTTTCGTGGCCAAGGACAACCACCTAGCTGCATTTTTATAGCGCTTCTTCTATTTTATAATCGCTCTCCAAACAGACTTTGTGTGCGTATGTCGTTACGTGCCAACATGGCGACCGCAGACTGAAATGTCGATGAGGTTTGATATTGCTAAGATTACATTTATCGAATTGTTTATGAAAATGAGAACTTTTTCTGCATTTTCCGATTCGGAGGTTGGTAATCATCGATGTTGAATTTCGAGACAGACGGCAGATCTGAATACTTAGTTGTTAGTGCTGACGAACCACTTTCAATAGTTTTTCAGCCATGAGTTTTGTTTCCTTTGAATGAACTTGCATTATATGATATTTCTCTCCTCTCATGATTTGTCCCATTCAGCGGTATATTTAGAGCTGACGGGGCCCTAAGCTGTGCGTTGTGTGTGATCAATTTGAGATCCTTCGTAAAAGGGTCTTTGTCGCCACCATCAGAATTTGAAGACCCCAGACTGACCGCACGGTCAACCACGCTCCAATGCATACAAGTTTTTTGCGCTTGATTATCTGAATTATTTCTTTCATCATTTCTGCATTGGTTATTTTATCATCCACACACTAGATCGTAAATATTATGTAGTATATCCATATCCATTTTATGTAAGACATTAAAATGGCGGACTTAACAGACGCAGGATCTGACATTACTTTCTTTGGACTGTTGTTAGTAAAGATTCTTGAATCAGGAATTCAGGACATTTAAGGCGCTAAGAATAATGCTGAGCAGTTCGGAAACGGTTTGCTGAAAAATGTTGCCTAAAAATGTAAAAAATAGTAAGGAATCTCATCTTCTTAAGGATATAGATGGTTTTCTCTCAACTATTATCACTGTTTTATAAAAAAAAAAATTTTACACGCCAAAACATTTTAAAATTTTTAGAAACTTGGTTCAAGCTAAATTATGAGGAATTTGAACTAAATTTCTCAACTTTTTTGATAGTTCTCCAGTAAAATAACTATTAATGTTTCAGGTTTCACTAACTTGATCCATATATTTGTTCAATAACTTGAATAATTGATAAAATAACGTGAAAACTAATGCAATTGTGTTCGACTTATCTGTGGTGGATTCAAATAAACTGTAGACGAATATATTTTTGGACTTTATGTGCAGGATAAAAAATTTTCTACCTCGTCCTCTATCCTTGCCCTGCGGGTAAAACTGTTCGTCAACCGGACCAGTTTTGAGGAGCTTGCACTAAGGATCCAGCAATATGGAGTTCTCCCAGAGCCAAATTATTTGTTTGTGGATCGACTTCACTTCCCAAAATCTCATAATTCAATATATTAATATATAAAGTATAATATATAATTAAAATCTTCAGAAAATTGAAATTCAAAACTTATCATATTTTACTTAGTACCTAAGATATGACATGAAACATAGTTTTGGGTTTGACAGTTTGCTGTACTTGCCCTAATTTGCCCTAACATTTATGTATTTAGAATTTATCTTAGAACCACTTACAATAATTTCATTGTATTGGCAGCAATGCGTACTAATCAAATTTTCAAAAAATCAAAGAGTAGTCTCTTAGAGAATGCGCAATTTTCGAATAAAATCGGTAAACACTAAGCGATTTATAATTTTTTCTGAAAAAACTCTAAAAGCTATCATTAAACATTGTTATTTTGCATCGATTAATATCAATTTCATTGAAATTATTTTTTTGCTTTACTGCATGCTATAACAGTACTTTTAACCAAACTTGACCAAATATTGTTTCACGACCCCTAAAACAAAAAAAAAATACAAAAAGAAATAACACGTGGAAAGTTGAGTGAATTTGTTTCACCCCTTGAATTTCAAGCTGCGCAGGCGGCGAAAAAGCTAGCAAGAGAGTAGCAAGTAAACAAAGTCCGAAAGTTTGAACTGCCTCACGCACAGATCTCGTAGCGCGAACCAGATTCGCGTGCAAGATATCAGCGCAGGAGTATATAGCAGAGAAAGAGAGAGTTTATTCTCCTGTTTTTTTGGTGTATTATTTTGTTTCGTTTTGTTTGTGAGAGTTAGGGAAGCTTGCTGACTTGCCTGCCGTGTGCAGAATGCATATAGAAAAGAAAACTACCCAAAAATAGGAGGAATATAGGAACTAGCCGTGTACGAATGTGCACGTAATTCGGTGAAACCCGGCAATAATTCACCACGCATGAAAGTGGACTTTTTTCAGCGGTATATTTTCATTAGTCACTCTTGGGGGTGAGTGCGGGACGC
>JARJDU010041300.1:0-18871 GCA_030264695.1 Lissagria laeviuscula
TCGTCCAGTGGTTGGTTTGATGTGGTCAAGTGGTAAACTTTTCAAATTTTGTCTTTGTGTAATGATATATGTAAAGCGTATATTCATTTAGTAAATTACTAACTTTTCGAGATTAAACAAATATTGCATTCAACTATACTTATACTTGTTATCAATAATTATATAGTTAATTGAAGTAATCAGTTTTATTTAAAAATCAGTTTTGAAAGAACTTATTGCTTTACAAATACCTGTAATTAGTAGCCAAATACAAGAAGATTCCAAAGAACTTCTTACAAAATGAAGGTTGTATTGGCTTTGGCGCATGCGCAATCTCTTCTCTTCTGAATTATGACTGATCTTGTATAAATCAATAAAACTGAACTAACTTCTAAATCTGCAATATGTTCAGCTTATTTAAACGGAGCCAAAACGTCATCATTATTAAATATCTTCTTTAATGTCAATTAGCTTATAAATAACCCTCTGTTGGCAAGGTGGGTCAAAGGTAACCCAGAGTTAAACTATTTTGAATACTGCGCATGCGCGGTTCTCTTTCCTGCCTTGTGCCTTCAGCTCACCTACGACCGACTATTCCATCAATTGCCTGAAAGAGCTTCTCCCTGTGGTAAGTACGGTTCCTTAGTTATTCAACTTTTACTGAGGCTACCTTTGTTTTGGTTCACTTTTGATCCATTTTTTCTGGTATTTTTTTGTTTTGTTTTATGTAACTTATTTGTGCTTATATTGTTATCTGTAGGTGAAGGTGGAGGACTATTTGGTGATTGGTTATATAAAACTGTTGTGATAATGTGTTTGGGCCACCTGAAAATGGCAGAAACCGCTTAAAAAGTCTCTGAGTCAAAAATGACCCTACTTTGTTTTATGTGTAATTTGGTTCCACCTTGTCAACAGAGAGTTAATAATACTACAAACCACAAATCAAAAAACAAAGTTTCTTATTTTCTGCCAATGCAACCTTCACTAATACCTATATGTTGTTTTAGATGCTATAATCTATATAATTGAATTTGAGGCTGATACCAATAACAATGATGGTTTTAGAAGTAACCCGGATGCGAAGGACCAATGTGAACATCGACACAAGAATGTGAATAATATACGTGACTTGTCCAATTGTCGAATAATGTGTCAATTGAATTGAACATTCCAACTCCGATGCGAATCTAATAATCCAGCAAATAGACTTGAATTGACTCTTCCTTTGTTTCATCTATTTCTAGCAGTACGAAGAATGTGCGAGCGTCACATAACTGGAAAAAATTCTCTGGATTTTCGTAATTCGCTCAATGTTATCTAACTCAATACTAATTGGACGTATCTGAAGGGTTTGTGACAGACTAAAAATAGAGATGAGCAAGTCATCGACACATATCCACCGTCTGTTCTTTTTTCCGAAATTTATATAAAAGTCAAAAAAGCCTTGCAAGACTAGGCCACCAGAGTATTTACTAGTGTTTCTCCGATAAATCAAATTAGGCGAAACGGGCTTATCCCGGATCATTGTAGGTCTCAAAGGAGACGAACTGATGGGTGTTAGGTGTCCCACATACACACACGCAGGCGGTATTCGCACCAGCTGGAGATATATCAGGGATGGCGGTAGCAGGAAGGGGGTTTTGCGCCAATCCGTAAACATCCTGCCCGCACTGTCAGATATAATGCGCATTGTAAATTTAGATTAGTCGACTCGCCTCGCTTGGGGTCGGATTCGACGAATTCTGAGTTTCGCAACTAGGCGCACGATGTCTAAGCTATAAATGCTGGGCTTGCCATTCTGGTCATCAGTCTATATATACTCTATTCATCTATTGACTTAATATGCACCTTGCTGGCGAACTTCTAAATGCTGATGAAGATGACTGAACTACCTCAAGTCATCATCGTTTATCGTCAATAGTAGAAGTTTCTACTATTGCTTTGAAATCTACATTAAACTTCTTTTGTTAGACAATTACCGAAATTATGACAACTCAAAGACTAGGTAACAATTATGATGATGAATATAAATAGAGTGGGTTTCTTTTGTTGTGTGAATATAAATGTCCATTTAGTGGAGAAAAAAGTGATCAAACGAAGCCCATGAAGGCAGCGTAATTTTCTCTAGTCATACACTCCAGGCTCATTTGCAGCTCTTTCGTTAAATTCTTTACTCGTCCTCGTTTGGACTCCCCATCTGAGTTCCGGTTTTCCATCACGAGCAAAACCGAAATCTTTTGGAGTATTCAGAAGCATCTGCAATGTAAACGCGTTCCTGCTAATTTGAAAACGCAGGCTTAACATTCATTTTACTTCATAATTCCTGTATGCAGAGTAAACGGAACAAACCCAGAAATGCCATACATGAAACAAATTTCATGCTCATTTGGAAAACAATTATATTTTAGAAAGCATGTGACCCTTTGCTAGGAGTGTAAATGTTTGAGCAAGTGCAGGCAAGCCTTGGATATTAAAATATTTACCTTGTCGTTATGGAACTGTGCAATTTCTTAATTAAATTATAAATGATAGCAGCAAGGCCTTTCTGTAAGACGCTAGTATTCAGAAAAAGGCAATTTCTTCGTTGCTGAATGCTTACACTCGGGGAGTGGAAATGCAGCCAATAAATATTAGAACTGTTGAGCCCACTATTTCACTGGCTCGCGCTGTTCCCGTTGTTCGCGGCAACACTAAAGCCATCTTCAGTCGTACGTACAAGCGACTCCCACAACTTTTCCTGTCGTACATACAATGTTATGTTATGTATACGGTTGTGAGGCATGGCTGCGAGTTCACCTAGCTGTTCGTGTTATTCCTACGCCAGCCACGTAGATAAAGCTCATCGGAAGCGGCGAGAGAGCCGCCGTTGCCAAGGGAAACAACCCTGCGTCGCGCACTTCACCGCACCCTTGTATGCCGCCACCCATTGTACTTAGAACCTCTCCTCTCTCTACTTATTTATTAATATATACAGGGCGAAGTTGTCCCATCTTAAAATTAGAATGTTTGAGTCTTAGAATTCCTACTAAAACCTGAAGAAAACATCAATTTACATAAGTTAAAAGATATCAGCATATCAAGTAAGTATTATATTTTATTGATCGATTTAGAATGCACACATTTTACGTATCACACTTTAGACCTGAACCCATCATGTCAACACTAGAAGCAAAGACTGAGAAATACCTTGTATTGTTAGTACAATGTTGTAGTTAGGAGGGAAGTCCGTTTGCGCCTTTGGAGAATACTCGAACGCACAGCAAATATCCAAGACGATTGAGGCGGACACCCACACATCTCTGATCCAATTCTCTTGCCTCGCCTTGCCCTAGTCCGAAAATACGAGAAGCTAGCAAACGATGGAGATCGGGAAGAGGACTGACCCGTGCACGACGCAGAACATATGAATAGGAAAACTTAAACTTAATGCTGACCGTTGACATCTCTAAACCGCCCTTTATCCCTTTTATTTGCGCACGTTCTTGGTTCGCGTTCCCTTAAAATACGAGCAAAGCGAACCAACAAAGGATTTTTTTCGGTAGCGGCAAACTCGAGGGAGCCAAAGCAAATTACAATTTGAACGGATTGTTTATATTAACGCCAGCGTTGTAATGGCCACCGGAATACAAACACGACGAATTCTGCAGGCTGCTGGCTACTGCTGAATAAATGAAATTTGCCAAGATGGAATTAAAGGTTGCGCCTAGAAATGAAAAGAATAATTTGTTCTGACGTTTCGCCAGCAGTGAAAAGTCCATGAAAATGAGAAAAAAATTTAAAGTGGATTTAATTGGATAATTTTAGTAATTTACAAGAGAAGAGTAGGTTTAAGCAAAAATGTGAAGCACATTTTTATTATTTTATTGTTAAGATGAAGATGTATATATGAATTTGAACATCCTGTAATTCAAAAAGGGATTAAACGGAGTTCGTTTGGTGTCTATGCCAATGCAATTTTAATTACCATGGAGTTTCCCATTGTGGTAGGTACCTATAAGGATTAGCTTCCTCTTACGCGCAGAGATTTCGGGGAATTAATCATCGTCTTCCTTTTATCAAGATCCTTATTGCTTCTCCTTTCCAAATCTTTACAAGGTTCCATAAATTCCCAATATTGAAGACGAATATAAGATCTTAATTAATATAAATTGAGACAGCACTATATGTCTTTTATTATTTATAGTAATCATCAAGAATAGCTGTCAGAATATTCAAATAAGGCTTCAATTACTCGTAAAAGTAGAAATTAATAATATGGCTTGTTTGATATATAATATATTACTTACATCATTATACCTTATTGTGTAGGCTTAAGTATTATATTAATGAACATCTTTTTAGAATTTCATATTTCAATTTTAGTTTGATACGTGAGAATATTTAATTACAATCAATGGAGTTTGATATCATAGGACCTATGATGAGGTTTTGTTTCGTGTATGGTAAAACACTTTCATCCTGTGTTTCAACGCATATTTATGAGGTGTCTGATTGATTATTACGTAACAGTAAGGATATAAAGCTCGCTTACTTGACGAATAGTTTTTTTTTTCTTCTGCTGTGCAACGATAAACAAGATTTTAGCAAGGAATATAGTCGGAAATTATTATTATCGCTTTTTATGTTTTAAGAAAAAGACAATTTTTAAAGAATAATTTCTGATTTAATTCTAGCAGAACTTTTGGAAAATTAGACAAAAATGTTTTTTTGGTCGGGACTGATTACAGAGTATTCGATATTATCACAACACATTATTCAGCGATAAGTTATATACGCACCTACTGTAGTCGAATTTGCAATTTGTTCTTTCAACTAGCAATAAATGTCGCTAAAATAAAAGTACGTTTTCCAAATTAATTTTAAATTATTTATTTATCGAAATTTGAAATAGTAAAACAATAGAGACATAGTTTTGAGCGGCTATAAAATTACACAAAAAAAAATGCTTAATTAGTGTGTCTGCAATCAGTTACGGCCCAAACACGCAGTTTCTTACCGGTGTGCAGGTAAATGAGCCTCTTACCGAGTGCGAGTGAGCGTATAGGAACGAGTAAAAGACGAACTCATGAGATATGTACAGTTCTTCATGCACTTGCATTAGTTATTATCAAATTTATGTTCCAGCAATACAGTAGGCCAGGCACAGCTTCAAACGCCGCATAAGTACCGCAGCAAACCGCGTGTCGGCGCTGGTTTGACACCAACCAAACAATTGATAAGGGGCCCGACGCACTGTTTCCTCGAGGAGTCCGGGTGGAAGCGGCAGCAAGAAAATGATGAGGTTGAATGCGTATTGCCGCGTATGTTTTAAATAAAGAACAGCAATACAGGGTTGGATTTCGATGACTATGACTTGAGTAAATAGGACAAAAATTGCTTTTGGCTTGTGACTAATGACGGCCAGGGTATTTGATATTTTTAGAAAATTTTGAAAGTACATTATTAGGCGATAAATAATATACGCCTGTACCGTGGCCGAATTTAAGATTTTTGCCTTTAACTCGATAAATATGCCGCTAAAGTTAAAGTAGGTTTTTTGATATTTATTAAATTGATTTAAAAATATTTCCTATTAGAAATTTACCAAAGTAAAACGATAGAGACATAGTTTTCGGCAGCTATAAAATTACGCAAAATAATAAAAAAAAAAGCTCAAGTTGTATAATTACAATCAACACAGAGTTTCTTATACCAGTTTGGAGGTAAATGAGCCTCTTGAAGACATTGATAAGGTGGGTTTACTTGCGTTGGTAGAATACCGTCGGACAACGTGTACAAATGAAGTTGCTGTTTAGGTTTCACGCTTTTTTCGTTGTTTTAGATCTATTATTCTGAAATAACATAGTGCTCGTGCATAAATAATTTAATAACATGGCAAAAACGATACAGATTTTAATACTTACAATGAAAATAAAACAAATTATTGAACTTCTTTTAGACTCAGCAGACCACAGCAAAATCTGGGATATGTATGAATACTTTTATAACTTGGTGCTGAGAAATATTTAATTAAAATGCTTTGAACTTCATGTCAAAAGATGAAGAATTTAATCTAGTTTCGTTTTATGTATGACAGTATAATAAGATATCATGATATAACGAAAAAACTCATTTTTCTCAATTATTTCCGCTTTTGTGCACTTCCAGTAAAGTCAGATTCGAAATCAGCTAGTCAAGTATTTAATCAGAATTTAATCTATTACTACTTAACCTTTGACAGCATAATTACTTTTGAGTATAATAATTAGAAAATTATTACTTGATAATCTTAGTAAATATCAATAAAAACGATGCGGTTACATCTTAACTACTAATTGATTAACAAAATTAGTACACTTCAATCAATAGCAGCAAATAAACTAGAACCAACCCTGATACAAATTACCCAAGATAGTCCTACAAGCACCAAAGGAACCCTTACTTCAAAGGAACTAGTTCCCTCATTCCAGTTACTGTAGTACAACATGATTGAACATATACGACTTCGCAAAGATTTGCAACAAACTTGCGAAGAGAACTTTGAGACTTGAATAAAACTTCTTGGCATAGATAAAGAAGCCGAAAGGGCCAAAGCCACACTATGATAGAGATCCTTTCCTTAGCAATAAATCTCTACATATGTTGAAGGCCCATCAAAGGTTGATATTTCCCATTTCAACATACCTGACTGAACACTAAATCAAGTCCTAATCTCATGAACCACAAACTCTTTTATTAAGCAAATATTCTATGATGTAATCTGACATATTTCATGTATCATTATCCTTTTTGGTTTCGGTTGAGTGAAAATAAAAGTCTAATGTAACACTATGAAGCTTTGTTGAAACACTGATATGTTCCCGATTAAAATCTTGTTCGCAGAAGTGGAAGCAGACAGGAGATTTATGAAAGTTTATAATCAAGTGTAGTGAGTATAGTGAGACTGCTCTCCTCCGTACAGTAAAATGCAGATACCTGACGTACCTACAGGCAAAGGCGGTAGTAGGAACGGCGAACCGGAGAAGCAAGGAACAACGCAGGAACATTCTCGGCGGTTTATTCTGAATGGCACTCTATGAATAGTATTCGAGAACGCTGCGAATTCCGAAAGCTTTTGATGGCTTTGTCTTGTAACGATCAAAGCGCCCAGTTTCTTTTTCGTCGGTCGTTGGTATATATATATTTTTTTTTGTTTTTTCTGATTATTTTTCCACTCCAACGTTCGCACGGTTTATTAGAATATATAAAGCGGGAGCTTTGATGTTTCATTTTAAACTTGAGCCGAGCCTGTGTGTGTGTTTCGTCAAGCCGCTTGTGCTTTGTGTGGGTACGAAGTTTATTAAAGAAATGAAGGAATTAACGGAATTTTTCAATTTAAGTGAGTATTTAGGTCAATGACAAGATGAGTTGGCACTTGTGGCAAGGTCATACAACAATCCTAAATAATTTTTTATTTTTATTTTCATTCATAAATAAATGTTTTTGTATGTATGCTTTAACGTAACATACCAAATTTGTTTTTTATTTTAAATGCAAGGACTCAACATCAAATATTTGCATAAATTTCCAAGGGGCACGCATATGCTGAATAATTGATAACAGGTTGTAAACCACGGTCTGATGAGATATCCGGGCAATAAAAATTGCGAACAAATAAGACGCGTAAAACGCGGAAAACCATGCCAAACCGGTGCGAATTACATAAGAATAAAGTATTCCCCACTTGCGAGACCTTTTCGTATGTTTGGACAAGGGGAAGACGCGAGGCAAACAGTACAGGAAAAGGTCTAGATGGTTTGTTGCGGGGTTAGGTTTTGAATCAAACATAAAACAACAACTGAACGAGTGCGTTAGTTGTGGCGCAAAGGCGTCGAGGGCGTTTATCTTTTTAGAATAATTTAGGGAATCCAAGAAGAAGATCACGCAAAAAGAGCAGCGATAAAAGGTCGGTCCGAAGGATGCGCGCAGGTTTATAATAAATTTGTGTTTCACGGGTTTGTGCAGGTTTTTACTTATTTAGGTAAAGCGTTTGTCGGTTGTGTGATTTTCAAAATGTCGACGAAGCATTTGCTTCAGTTGGTAAGAAACATGGGCCTAAAATAAGGGTTGCTTTGATACATTTCTTCTGGTTTTGTTTTATTTATGTAGATAATGCAAGCTTGCATCAAATGCTTTAATCTTTGATTGGTTACTTTAATAAATATTTATATAAATTCCTATGTTGAATGTAATTATTTGTAAGACTGTGCATTTGTATGTGATTTAAGATCTGGTTTTGTTTTCTCTGTCAGAAAGCAGAAGCTTTTCCTGTTTACTTCAATTTGAATATAAAACAAGTATTGGCCGGATATTGAATGAAGAGTACATGCGTTCTGTCCAATTCCCGGCAATATATAATAAAATTCAATTATTTTCGACTTTAAGTCAACCGGAAATTTTATTCTTTATTACCGCGCTCGATTCCGACCGCAATAAGCCAATATATTGTACATCTGCATTTAGGAAACTTTATCCAATGAGTAATATCGACAAAAGTTCTGCGTCACAAACACACGATCAATATTAAGTTTATCCAATGGGCGAAAACCACGAAATTAAAAATTCTGAGCCATATTTCCAATCCGGGAATTTTCGTATTTTACTTTGCTTAGAAATTCATTAAAAGTTTGGAATGGAATTTGATTGCTTCCTGTCTTCTGAAGAAGAAAAAAAATCTCGTTGAATTATTATTACTAAACTTGCTGGTGATATGTGTGCGCGCGCGTATGTGTGTTTGCGTAAATAATCAAAAAAATAAAAGCCTATATTAGAATGTTATTAGCAAAATTTGATATGAGGGATAATCGAATGTTGATCTGATGGTCTCTGGTTCTATTCCAACGAAAGCTTTATGGAAATCTGCAGAGGCGATTTTAGGCCTAGGCGCACCCGTGAAATTTATGTGTCAGCTCTGTTATCGTACAAATCACAAAATAGAGTTGAAAATCATAGGAGAACTAATCCCGGCATAAATGGAATATAGCTGCTTGCGGTAGTTCTGCGAAAAATTCTTTTCAACAATTTACAATTAAATTTGCAAAATTAAGATTTATCCAAAACAACAAACAAAAAATGAAATGATGATTTATTGATGGTATCATAATGAAAATTCTCACTTAAACTGGAAAATCAATCAATTAATTAAAATATAATTTCAATCACATTTCCAACGCACGGTCGCGGCACAGTGCATTTGAATAGCTGGCGGAGTGTTTTGGTGCGCACGCCCAAAAAAAAAATAAAACAAGGCTATAAAGCTCGGAGCGTTTTATTGAAAAGTTTGATTGATTTTGTCGGAACGTTTGCCGATTAATCATTTCTATAATGCCTTTTATGTTAACCGTTACGGCTTGCTTTCTCTGCCCGCTCGATGCCAGCATTAGTGCAACAGTGTTCACAATATGGCGGTAGTAGGTGCGTAGATGTATTGCACTGTGTCTCTGCAGAGCTATGCTATATAAACGTATACATTGTTATTTTGGCTGGTCTATTTGTGTGTGTATGTGTGTGAGAGAGAGAGAGTGGCCCATCATTCAACAAGCTACTGCGAGTATAGCTTTGTTTATGTATTAATATTGGTCGGAAGCTTAAATCTATTCCATTAAGATAATTGATCGAAAAATTCCGGGCATAATTTTAAGGATGATTTTGCTGATGCGAAGCTCAGAAGAAAGATAGATTTATTTGGCTGTGTTTGAAAGATAGAGAGAGAAGAAAAGCGATTGTGAAGAATGGAGGGTAATGATTATATTGTCTCGTATTTATCATTAGTTTGCATATCGAGGGGAATAGATAAGAACACAACAAGAAAAATTGCAATCGCTAGAAAATTAAGAAATAACAAATGGCTTTGGTTAAACAGGGTTTGGTCTAATCCATCATAGGATTTATATCAATATTATACAAACGTAATATTTCATCTATGATTCATAAATCACTCAAAATCTTTACATTAATTTTATGGATTTATGTATCACATATTGCTAATTACTAATTACTGGTGATCTGTCAATATCCTAATTCGATGGGAGACATAATTAGGTGTACATTTCACTGAATTTGCGTTGACGTCGACTGAATTCAATTAATCTAATTGTAGTACAAAGTATATTAATATGCTCTGTGGTGGAGGTTTTGAGGTTTCGTTATTGTCCGAATTTAATACCCGATGCAAAACTAATTATCCTACTTTTATTGAGCAATTCGTTTAACATTTATCCAGAAATTAAATTTGCAATTACATACTACGTGAAGTCATTTACTAAATGAATTTTTGGGGAACTGATCGATATACTACCAATTTTACAAACGCCTATTTAGAGTAGTTATCGTTTATGAAATCAATCCGAAATTGAGTGAATTGCAACACAATAAATAGTTAACTCAATTGCAGAAACTCAATTATTATTGCAACTTCTCTGCGAACCGACTGTGGTGGCTGCTATTACCTGCAGCAGGAGATTTATTGAAACATATAAATCTTTTCAATGCGCCGATATAATTTCCAGATAGACAATTCCAATCAAACCTTATCGCATTCCAACGCCCGCCGCAACCGCTGCGACATGCCAGTTAATAAATACACTCGCAAGCATTGCGACAGGAACGGATGGAATGACTGGGCACGGATTGATTACGATTGATGTGGCCGTCGACGATGTCTGGACCCGAAATAAACTTACCTGGAATTAAAGAAAACAAAATAATTTAATTGCAAATAATTATTATATTTTATGACGTGATTAACGTTTTTTAATGCTAATAGAAATTGAAATTTTGCTATAAAAGTTGTCTCACTTTGCAAAGTTAAAGCAACGATGTTTTAACTTTTTTTGAAGTAAAAACCATTGTAGTGACGAAACGAAACCAGATACAACAAAAACCTTGCTTAACGGGACTTCGCATAACGAGCAGCAAAAATTATTTTTGAAAATTGACTTGGGTAACGAACGATGTTTCGCATAACGAGAGACGTGGAAATGCTAAAAACATGTAAAACTGTGGCATCGTTACATTGAGAACCATCATCCTGCTAAAAAGAAACAATTCGCGCTACAAATTTATTCAATGGTATTGAAATGTAGCATTTTTACCAAATTTTTTACCATTGGCTGAAACAAATAGACAAAACAATGAACAACTTTCAAGTAAAAACGAATTTAATATGATACTAATTTGACAGTCGATGTTTTTGCTTTCTGAAAATCAAATTCCTTATTCTATATTGGTTTATTCGGCTATAGAGAAAGAGCTGAAGATGACCCTGAACGACCCTTAACAATTAATATGTATATTTCTTTGAATAAAGGTTATTTATAACGGTAAAAATTGTTTCGTTCAGCGCGTATTTCGCATTACGAGAAAGGCTTTGGAGCGAATTATTTTCGATATGCGAGGTTTTACTGTATAAACCCGAATTTGATTCCTACGGGTAGATCTCAGCGAGAAATTAATAAAAACATATGAATAAAACAGAAGAAACTGTGTCGTTGCTCACCAATGCCTTTGATATGGTGAGTCTAAACAAACGAGATCGTGTTAGACCGATAAGATTTAGAAGTTATTTGGTAGTAAACAATTTTTAATCGCTGAAACGTCGACATTTTGTTTAAATTACAACAATTACAATAAAAGTAACAAAAACACTTTCTATAATTTCTTTTTGAAAGAAGTGTTGTTGATTGAATTGAAGTTGATCCAAAAAAATACAGTTTAGGTTTCAAATTTGATTCACTAATTTAAAATGTATGACATTGCACTCTTTCTATTTTTTCAATCGAGGTTTAAGTCATGTTTTGGAGAAAGAACAAGAGTGGGAACTAACATAGGAATGAATGTGTGAACGTGTGTAAGATAAATACTAAACGCCTGAAAATGCACGGCACGAAGTTGTTAGTAACGAACTTTGATTTGTAACGTTGTTATAGTTGCAAAATGAACAAATGAAGCGGAAGGAAGGATAATGCACTAGCTTAGATGGAATAAGATCGATTGAGGGAAACGGAGCGCTGAAGATGCAATTAGGCACTGGCTCTGTATAAACAACATACTAGATAAATGAAGATATTTGATGCTCTTGTATTTAATCGTTAAGACACAATGAACTATTCTTCTGTATAACCATTACTAAACGATTACAAAAAATATTCTTTGAAATGAATGAAATAAATAGTCCTAGCATTGTTTACTCGAATGAACCAACCGAAAAAACCTCCCTCAAGAGCAAGACAAATAGTGTTTCCAACCTGGTGATAAACAATCAAATATTAATAGGTTGCGCTAGAATAAAGCAAGTGACCTCCTATCTATATACCTGCGGCACAAGATATGCCTAGATCGCGATAATCAAACGTGCGAGATACAGCGGCGCATATGACAGAGTTGGGCAGCTTTTGGAAAGTTCAAGAACATCATGAAGAGCAAAATGTAGATGTGTATGACAAGAAAAGTGAACAAATTACAAGAAAGAAAGATGGCAATGGTACGAGTCATACTAGGCATTAGCTTAAGAAAACAGGTAAGCAATGCAGACATTCGGCAAATTCAAATGGAGATGGCAAGCCACGTTTCCAGGTTTAAAGATGTCAGATAGACCAATCAACTCGTGGAATGGAGACTTTGAGCTGATAAACGAAGTAGGGTGAGACCACCAACCCGATGGTCAGACGACATCCAAAAGATATCTCAAAACTGAACGCACAAGATCGAGTTGCATGAAAAGAACTAGAGGAAACCTATGTCTAGCAGTGGTCGCAAAACTGCTGATTTTGATTGTTTATTTAATGATAAATAACACAATCTAGGAATAAAAAAGCCAAATATGCTTTCGAGTAATAACTAACTTAACTATTCTCATAATGAGATAGGGAAACTCAACGTGATTAAACGACCGACAATATAATTTTGAGCATAACATAATGTTCGACCGGCCTTTGTGCTGAGTGCTTTTGATTTATAAACTCGCGAACAAGGGAATTGTGTGGAGCTGAGGTGATATAAGATATCGGACACACCCACATAAATCCACTATACACCAGCACTCCGTGGTTGAGTGCTTTTTATAACGGCTTTCAGTACGGGAACACACCCACTCGTAGATATACGATCGGCGTCAGAATCCAGGCAATGGCAAGGACTCAGTACAACTTTAGTGGTAAAATTATAAAATTAAATATTTTGTACTGCAATACTTTAATTTCTATTGTTTTTAGATATTAAAATTTAAGTAAATTATTAGGGATTTATTGAATTATATTATGAAGGAACTAAAGTATTTGTTTAAGGAATAGCAAGTCAAAGTAATTAGATATTTGCTGGTGTTGAGAAGTACCTCGCAGCCAAAATTATCTGTTTATTGTGTGCATTCAGTTGCATACTTATGAGGACTTACTTGGAACAAAATAGATTACGGGAAAGCGGATTTGCTATATGGCAGTCATATGTAATCTTGAAAAGGACTATCGAAACTTTCTATATTTTTGTTGCTAACAGGCCACTTGGACCACGCAAGTTTTATTTTATGTAGTCTGTTCTTTCTTCTGCTTCCAAAAGTTCTTCATGCGTTCCGATTGCGCAACTCGTCTTTCTTCTGTCCTGCTTCGTCTGGACCTATTCACCTTCTTCTCGGTTAGTGGCTGGCACTTCGCCATTTTCGTTCTAAATACGTCTAGGTCTAGGTAGTCATCTTCATGTATCTTACATTTTTTCAGGCTTCATTGATCTGGTACACAAAACGGTCACTTTTGTAATTTATAATTTGCTCATACGTTTCATGTGATCATAGAATCTTAATCGGCGTTTTCGGGCTGTTGTGTCTAAGTTCTTCACTCTTTCGCATATTTCATTATTTGATTATAATCTATAGTCTCCTTTGACCATAATCGGGTCATAGATTGTTTTTAATATTTCAAGTTCTTTTTTTAGTTGCTTTCTATCTTTCTAATATTTAAGTATTTTATTTAAAAAAAAGGTTTAGCACTGACATTATTTTTCCAGATTGCAATTCCGCTTTCGTTTGGCTTGGAGACTTGATTTTGTTCTTCACGTCAGCTTTCCAGAAACCTATCTAGTTTTCTACTTGAATATGGGCAATAAACCGTTTAATTGCATAATGCACATTATTAGTTAATGATGCTCTAACTGAAATAATTAAGTGCAATCGAATTGAAATTACTCGGATAGCTGCCAGCAATCCAACGCATGCTTCTTCTTCATTTCCCTTGATTTGGTTCTGCCGACGTCTACCCTAGCTTATTGGCGATGGACGAGTATTACAAGTACATGATATTTGCGGATGCCTCTGCAATGTTCGTGTAGATGCATCCGACGCAATATATTTTACAACCGGCGCAAAAATTCATGTTTAAAACTGCTATGAAAATAATACGAGCGTCGTAAAGTATGTTAAGTTCTTCGCGGGACTCATTCATACAGGATTTCCTTTCGTTGCTCTACTTTGCATACACACAGAAATCAAAAGAGCTACTAGCACAAACCCATGCACAAATAAAACATGCATCTATACACATCCGCAAGTTGTGCATCGCTATCAATTCAATACCACTGCAACCTTCATTGTTGTCGGATCCTCCGTCATGGCCCATCAAATCCAAATTTATTTTATTTACAATCCTGAAGTAAACAATTTCAATAAAATCATTTCAGTTTCATGTTTTATGCTTCCAATCTTTCTTTTATTCAATATATTTACAACTACTACCGCCATCTATGTTTTACACTGCAATTTAAAGTCTAGCATAAACAGATAACATAACTTATATTTTCTAAATACCTGCTATAAGGTAATTGCTTCATTTCAAACAAGTCTTTCAATATAAAAATAAAAGTGGTCTTAAGCTAACGTTTTAGAAGCCATCTTGTTTAACATAATTCAATTAATCTATTAAAACCTTTAAACAAAAACGATCAAATTGCTGAGGTTCAAAAATTAAATAGAAGAAGAGCTTTAATCCTGCCGCGCCATCGTAAAGAAAAGAATATTACACGTGTCCTGTAGTTGTTTTTCTCCCTAGGTGTGCTTGGAACAATAGAAGCGCTCTTCAACTCTCTCATGCTAAACATCCCCACACCATGGCTGCCGCCAGGAGCAAATTTCCAAAGCATCCAACCACCACCCACGCCACGTTCTAGGTCGCTTAAAGTTTCTTCTCTTCGACTGGATTGTACACCGGTGGAGTGGTGCACACATTGAAGAGGTAGGGTTCTTACGCTTGAATTTCAACTTGGCGCGCGCTTCCGTCCTGCCTGTTACACGGTGCGCCCGCGTTTTGTTCCCTTCCGCCCCACACATTCCACAATCCTCATTCTCAAATGAGTCTTCTGCTGCGCAACAAAAAACCCTTTTTCTCGGTTGGGATTGCACGCTCATTTCGGTGACTGTATCGCAGCATGACACGAATCCAACGATTTACTCAGCTCTGCATCAAGTCCCGAAAAGAGTCTAAGAATGAGAGAAACTGAGACCGTCGAATGTAGGATACTCGGATGTAGTCAATTTGCAGTGTAGGCATGCGATATGCACTTGCTGACTGGTTAATAGAAGGGACATGCCTTTTGACGGATGCTATCTCCCAACGGACCAGCACAAAGACAGCTTATTTAATATTCATGAATATTTGGGAGGATTAGAAGCCACTCAGTTCTTTTATGCTGAATTGATGAGAAGGAGCAAGCAAGCACTTTCAATTAATCAACGCTGCGGTGAGGAAAACATCTAATTATACTTAATTCGTTTCTAGAACTAGTGCTTCTGGTTCCGATGGTTAGTTCTTTTAGATTCTCAATGGTCTATTGAGGAATTTGATAAGTACAAGCTTGCCGTGTTTAATTATTGAAGATAATCTTCTAAATTCAAAGGGGTGTATTTCTGGTTGCCTATAGTCAGCTTAGGAATTTCAAAGTGTTTTGTTTCTCTCGCCCAGGATAAAAAAAATTGAACAAGATGGAAATTCGTGTTAACCAAATCTACCATTTTTATTTCCAGCGTCACTCAATACCCGAATAACCCAAATATTTCAAACGGCAGCAGAAGTCGTCCTCTTTTTTCCTGCGACTTCTCCTTTTCAACGAATCCCCATAGCTTTCCTCGTTCCAACAGATGTGTACTAACATGCTCGATGTGGTATTGATCGTTTTCAATTGAATGCACATAGATTCCCGAAAAGGAGGTCTCATGTGATACCATATTCTTCTATATATCTGCAAGATGACACATAAGCAGCTTGATTTGCCGTGATTCCAGCATCCCCGAGAGATTTTGTTCCTTCAAATTGGAAAATTCACCGAAGCCGTGTGAGATATCCCCATAACAACGGATTATCAGACGGATTTAGGCCGAATTGGAGAATTTGATATCCCAACTAGGTCGAAAGAATTTAATTTCATTCATTACTCGTATCTGAGAGTTGAGGCGATAGAGCGTTTTAGCAAAACGTGTGTTCGCCACACGAAGCCGAAACGAGTCATATAAGTCACCTGATGAAAATCATTTATCTAGAAATTTCTCTACGGACGTGTTTTTCCAGTTGAAAAATCATCCAATCACTTTTAGATCTGCATACTGATTCGTTCATTCGTCATTCTTTGGATCTTGGCATGGCGTGGTGTAGAGTCTCCCATTTCTTTCTTCTATTTTTTTTTCCGTCTTCGAGAATCATCCGCCAAGATGTGGAACATGTAGACGTGTTCGGGGACGCTTGACTGAAAACCTGGATCATCGAATTCAGGCATGCAGTCATCCAAGGGAAACGTCGAGGTGCTTCGGGATTTAATTTAAAGGAAAGTGTCTTGAATTGTAATGTAAACATTCCAACTATTTATTTATTCATGCAGATTCGGAGCAAAATAAAATTGTAAATATTGTACATTTTATATAAAATCGTTTACAGCACAGAAAGCAATTTTGGTAAATATTAGTTTATGTTGATAACACATTGCAATCATTTTCATTTCGATTCGGCAATCTGCGAAGATAGAAAATGCAATTAAAGTAAATGAAATCGAGCGGTGGATAAAACCATTAAGTCAATCCGCAATTGCGGCAATCGTTGCCAATGCATTCGGGTATAATGAAAACAGTGGAATTCTTTGATTGCATATGGTTTTTGCGGCGAATCTTTATTGTCCGCAACCAAGTATACACATCGGAGTATGAGGAGTAGAAAAAAATCTTATTATTGGTGACATATAACGTTAGACACAATAGAAAGAGACATCTCATACTCATGTGTTAGGTAGAGCTGCCTAGCTACGAACTTATATCTAGGTTAGGTTTTGTTCGTTTAAGCTGCTCCTTGTTCGCAGCAAGCAATGCTGCTGCCATTTATTCTTTTTGTTGAGGGGCGGCTAGTGTGGCATAGGCATCCAGTAAGCACATTGCATCGTCAGCCGGCGACGAGGTCGTGGTCTAAACGTGCGGAATTGAAGATAACAGGGGCGACGCAAAGAATAGAAAAGCATTACGTCGAAGCGCCAACAAATATGTGGCAATTGTGTCGCTTGCGCGTCCCATTTTTCGACGAATTCATACATCATGTTTGGTAATTCCCACATGCTCTATATACACTTGCCAGATTACAGTTTCCTTTCTTTTCATAGTCGTGAACAATTGTGTACCTAATGTTGTGAAACTCTGGAAACTGAATTAACCTTAGATTTAGGAACACTCAGTGTATGGAAAACGAGGGAAAGCAACACACTGTGGTGTGTAGATTGGAAAATCGAAGTTCGGTGTCTCTAAATGGACATGTTGTGGTGCATTGGCTAACCAATGCACACGCAACATTCCAATTCCGTTTCTCATTAAATAAATAACGCCTAAACAATACAATAAAATAGTGAAAGAACCGATTGATCACGAACGAACCATTCACCCACAACAATAAAACCTCGTGGAATATTTGTTCGCCTAGTTAATTATTTACTCGGTCATTGTGGCTACTTTTATTGCTTTCTTCTAACTATACATTGCGAACTGAGTGCATGAGACACCTAAACAAAATGCAAGAAAAAAATGAAATCAAAGAAAATAACATTGAAGGTTAATTGAATCCGTCATTCAGTCAGGGCGCTGTTGCCAAGTTGAAATCCAAGGAGATGTTAATGTGGAAGTGTATCAAAAGGGGATATGAATAGAAGGCGAAAGCGAATTTGCGCTTTTATGTTAATGCCGTTTATTACATAAGCTATTGCGTAACAAAAAAAGGTGCCGGATGCGGTTCAGATGTACTGTGTACATAATATACAGATTTAAATGCTAAACAGTGCACTGGCTTCGAGTCGCGTTCAAATCTGTTCATTTCTTCGGGTTGGTCCGACGACCTTAGATATATTCCAGTGAAGGCTACTTACTAGCTGCGGGGTTTGGTTAGGCAACAAACATAATCGTACGGGCGGCCGACCGGATATATATGATCCTTTTGTCGGTGGTGTACTTAACCGAAATTTCCTTCTTTTATATTCAGATCTTTGGGTACGTATTAGATAAAACTTGCTTTACTTTCCATTTCCTTCTACTTCCTTCATGATTTGAATAATGCATCGAAATTCTTGTATATAACCTAATTATTTCTGCGAGCTGACTTTTTATGTAGCTAGCTACACTATAAGAAACTCTAGGATTGGTTATTTTGAATTAGACTACGCCCATCTAAATGAAGCTCAAATAAGCTTCATAGCTCGCTTTTTAAGTAGGGAAGTGTACGCAGTAGGCACTCAAATCTACAAATGTATATAAAGTGTATAGGTTTGTTCTTTTGTCTTGTGCCGAAATGTCGAACGACTTCAGGTTACTGTTCAGGTAACACATCAATCATTACACGTTACTTTTTTTTAAATAAATAGATGTTTTTCGCAA
>JARJDU010041309.1:0-16019 GCA_030264695.1 Lissagria laeviuscula
AAAATTTCTAAATATGTACATAATTTTGGTAATTTATTAATATTTTAATTAATGCAAAACAAAACATTTCGAATTAATTCGTTCAATTTAACGCCGCGCGAGGGGGCTTGTTTACATTTCTAAAATGCTAATTGTTTTTCTTATTATTTTATTAAATTATGCAAAATGATATTAATTAATATATTGAATGATAATTTATATATATATTAACATTAAATTACAATAAATTTAAATTGATATATACAAGCAGTAAAGAAATAGTATGTATTGTACATTTTTTTTAAATTGGTGTAAATATTTCTATATGAATTAAATTTTGTTTAGTAATTTAAAACAATTTAAATTAAAAATATTTTTTGTTAATTATTTAATATATTATTTAAATTATAATCAAATTTCTTCTAAAACATCAAAATTATTTGAAAAAGATTTTGACAGTTTGCGTGGTTTAGATAGGCAAATTTACAAACATGAGCTGGCGCTCCCTCGCGGTCTAAAAGAGATAATATATCAGCATAATGAACAAATAAAAAGTAATTTTTAAGCATTTAGGAGCAAAACAAGTATACAAATTGCTGAATTATATTGTAACAAGCCTAATGCGTACGTCCAATAAATATTGAATTAGTTCACTGTGATTAATGGAAGGTTTCGATGCGATTTACTATGAGGATGAGGAAGATATTTCAGCTGAGAATGTCGAGCATGCTGATGTTACACTTGTACCAGATCCTGTTGTTATTCGAGGTGCTGGGAACATGACTGTGTAGGTATTCTCTTATTATTATATGCTTATATAATTTATATCATATACACATGCCACAAATTCTATCATAAATAATATAAAATGTCATCATTATTATCAAACATTGTTTTTAGGTTTGGACTTAGTAATAGATTTAGTACAGAATTTCCCAGTGGCTTGGTATCTCGAGTAGCCCCTGAAGAGTTTAAGGAGACTGTTTTAAGGATTAACAGTGTGCTCAAGAAAACACTGCCTGTCAATGTGAAATGGTTGTTTTGTGGTTGTTTATGTTGTTGTTGCACTCTGGGATGTTCATTATGGCCAGTGATTTGTCTCAGTAAAAGGGTAAACAAAGATTTTTTGAAATATTTATTTATTTGCTATATATATATTGATATATTTGTAGACACAACATTCATTGAACAAATTATTAGAATGGGAAAACAGTTACTTATATCATAAGTTAGGACTGCATTGGAGATTATCGAAACAGCATTGTGACTCCTCTTCAATGATGGAATACGTGATATTGATTGAGTTTCTGCCCAAGATCCCTATCTACAGGCCTGATTAGCTCTATGAAAGCACTATCACAACACTGAAAATTCATGTTATTTGATCATTTAAGAAAATTTACAATGAACATCAATTAGAAATAAGCCCAGCATGCATAATATAATAGTGATTATATTTAAACTAGTGAGATGAAGACATTGATTTCAATCATTGTACAAAATGTACGTGTATAAGCTGATGGTCCATGCTGTTATTATTTTACTATTTGCAAAATCATGGGTTAAAGAAAATGTGTGTCATATAATTATGATTCATGTAGGTAATTGGAATTGATGAATTGAAGTTTATGTTTAATATAAGTTATGGTAAATACTTAATTATGAAAACCGCAAACTCATGCTAATCATTTAAATAGAAATGATTAGTATGAGATTGCTTAACGAAATTTTGAATCGAATCTTCATATTTATATAGACAGTATATGAAGACACGTAAATATTTATTTCCACTTAACTAAAGGGTGAAATTGTATATAAAGTAAATGTGATATTATTATCAATTTCATTAATGATTAATCTAGTTTTAATTATATTAAGCGCTGATTGCAGCAACACTTAAAACTATATAAGAACAATATACGTGAATATCGTTTATAATAATACAGGAACGAAATGTAAAAATGTAGGACAGGGGTGTAGTGCCAGGGCTAGTATATCCAGGTCCGGCTTAAAAAAATCAAACTTTTAAGATGATAATTAAAAATAATATTTAATTAAACTTTAATTTGCAGACGATAAGTCAAATGTCCGTTTTTTCATAATTTCTATGTACTTTACAAATAGGTTTGCATTTTTCGTTGATTTTATGTGATTACATTTGGTATAAAAGTGCTTAGGGGCCGCTCTAGTACCACTACACTCCTGCTTATAGATGAATGTAAACACAAATACCAATTATATTAATATGTACTGTAATTATTCATAGAACTACATATTATATACGATATTCACTAAAACCAGTAATCTCACAACACTTGGTTGTAATTTGCTTATTTGAGTGTGTTTTACATAAAATATTTGAAAAGACTGGGAATAAGCAAGAATAAGAAGGAACTGCTGCTTAGGTTGTATATAAATTCGCACCAATTTTAGCATCAAAACAATGAATGATTCTATACAAGAACAAAGTTGTGGCATGTTATTTATTTGTTAGATCAATTGCCATATTAACTGCTACTTATCTAAATTTTGTCCATAATCAATAAATAATCAGGCTTCAGGTTAAGATTATTGAGATCATTTGCAATTATCGGAAAAAATGACGTTATAAATACATTTAGCAGGGATTAGATAAGAACAGCAACAGCGTCATATATTTATAACGAGAAATTGGAATGATTCGCATTACTAATCAAGGAATGTAAATGATAAGCAGTAATTCACTCTTGCGGCACGATATCAATGAATTATGATAATCGAGGATGACTTATAAAATGAAATAAGTACATAAAGACAATGAATGGGTTAGCCTACATTTTTTAGTTAATACATAAAATTTATAGTTTCCAACATAACTAAATATGGAGCACACGCAGTGAGTGAATATGTGTACATAATTAAAACATACTGTATATTTTATTAGGGAACAAGAAATTCATAGTAATGTGTAAGGATTTGTTACAATGAAAGCAGCTTTAATATGCAAAATGTTATAGGAATGATGTTTAGTTCGAAGTTGCTTATTTATAGTTTATAACAGTAATTTGTTAATGTTCCACAATTGTTTTCCTTCAAAAGAAAACACACATTTTAAACAATCACTTACATTAAGTTTATATAATGCAATGATTAACTGATAATGGAAATTGCTGAAGAAATATGCAAAACGATTTTGGCATTATGGTTGGATTCCACCAAATACAATAGTATGTCTATTCAACATCATATTTGGTTGTATATTGTTTATTAATATCAGTAATATATAATTATACAGCGAGTAAGTTATTGGTTATTGTTTAATATGTTAAGATTCTTGCTATTCATGATATAAAAGTACTTTGTGCTATTAGGTCAGAAGTCGGCAAAATGTGGCTCTGGAGCCGCATGTGGCCGTTTGGTCCCTTTAAGAGCGGTGCATTTAGAGCTGACTGGGCCCTACAGCACATACAGTTTGAGACCCTTTACAAAGGGGTCTTTTTTATCTTCTGGAATCCGCATGTGACTATTTGACCTCTTTAAGTGCGGCGCATATATACTTCTTTGAGGCTCCTCGTTAAAGGGTCTGATTTTAGTTTTTCATTTTATCTTTCGAAATTTGGCGGCCCCAGGCGTGCGCTTCCACATAAATTTAAATAGAACATGTTTTGTTCATGGATATTGAGCTCCAATATGATTTAATCCGGTCCTGAGGTAATATATAATTGAAAAAGGTACAGCCTAATAAAGAAATATTCCATGGCATTTTATAAAAGTATTATCACATTTTCTATTCTGTGTGATATTTTATGTGCAATGAGCGCTTATTACAAGCAAGGCACATTACTAATTCGAATTCCATAAATATTACCATTTGTCATACAATGCGATTCGCTCAATTTAATTTCGTCACAATTACATTTCAATCTTAAAGAAAGAATATAATACCAAAGGCTAGGCGGTGCTGTGCACCGGGGCCCCCAAGCTTAAGCGGCTCGGTTTTTTTTTGCACCAGTGCCTTTGGTTATGTAGCTACGCCCTGATCTAGAAAAATTTGTATTCCAAAATGGCGGCGCATTCATTTTTAAATTATAAATAGTAATCACAGCTTGTTTATCATATCAAAGCTATATATTAAAATCATTTAGTTTAATTACTTTGCTTCTAGTTATTCTTATTGTGCATAAATTCAATTATTAAATTATAGCTTTCTTATTATATAAGTACACTATTGAATCACATACCTAGACTTATAGGTATATTCTGTTTTTCTTTAATTTGTTTGTTGTTATTAATCTTTTATATAGCATTGAGTCATAAATTTAATTAAGTTTTACATAATGTCATTAATAATCATTTGAAATTCCTTGGTATTCTATCAACAAAATTCACAGGGAATTGTCCAGTGAGACCATTGCATTCACCTTCTACCCAGTTATTATCAATAATACGCAATACTTTTATACTATCACCAGCTTTAAAACTAAGATCCCCTTGCACTTGTGGAGCGAAATCATAAATAGCTTTAACAAAAATTGTAGATGTACTACTTGCAACAACTGGTAGTGGCACCTGAACATCAATAAATCCTTTGGGGAATATACCTTCACGATCATCCACTGTCTTCCCCACAAGCCAATCCTCATTTACTATACGTACTAAATAAATCACATCATTCACCTACAAAATAGATTGCATTTAATTAATATGATAATGATGATGATAATACTACAATTCCAACAAACCATAAACTGTAAATCTCCATCCTGTCCACTGTTATAATCATATAGAGCAATGCCAAAAGGAACAATTACATCTTTCACATCTTTGGGTGGACTTGGTGGTGGTATGTTTGGCATCGGAGGAGAATTATCAACATCTCTTTGTATTATATTCACAGGAGTTGGAAGTAATCTAGTAGATTGAAAATACGGTGGTAAAGGTGATACTTCTCTGGATGTAGATGCAGATGCTGTTGATCTTAACATTTTAGCTTTCTTCGGTGGTGCTGCTCGAATAATTGTAGGTTTATTTCCCATACTGGCATTATTATTAGTAGAACTTGATGGTTTCTGATAGAAAGTGCTACTTGCTACTTATATCCAATCATTTGCATTTTCAGATTCGTAACTTTTCTTGCTCGAAGCTAAACTGCTTGTACTACTACTGAAAGAACTAGATATGCTGCCATTGAACTGAGCATGAGAGTTGTAATGATTTGGTTTTGGTGAATTGGGTGGACTCCATTCGATAAGTGATATTGTATTGTCATTTTGATTGAGATTCCAGGCGGAATTGCTTTTTGCTTTGGCAAAATTAGGGGGCGGAGGTCTTGGTGGAGGCGTTTTTTTCTTTTCTTCTTGGTTTTTACTGCTGAATTTTAAGAAAATTATGATTTAAATGTAAAATGTAATAATATCTATAACTTACTTTTGTTTTCCTCGACGAGCATCCTCAATTGTTGGAGCTCGTCGCGTTGGTAATCGCATGTTATTCATTCAAATGTGTTGTTATTGTAAATGTAGAAGTTTGAAAAACAAATTCAACAGCAGCTAGTAGTGCAATTAATGAGATAACAAACAAAATCACTTGTTTATCGTAGAATTATTGGCGTTCATTGAAACAACTGTGAGTAAATTATAATTTATTTGAACAGAATTCTGGAAAAGGATGACGTCTGGTCCATTATTGCTTAGGTTAGGACTATAGGCTTATCACAATATTTATTATTGCAAAAGCACTTGTTACACTGTTTTCGTTGATTGTGAATGTTAACAGACACAAGGAAATTATTATAAGTAGCGGAACAGGTGAATTTTAGTATGTGGAGCCGTGCAATAACTATCGATAAGGTTTCATTTAATCAAGGATGGTATACATAATTTGCGATCACTTGAGTCATTCGACTTAACTCAGTTCAACTCAGTTGTATATGTACATAAGACAAAAACAGCGAATAGAGCGCAAACAACAAAAGCAACAAGTAAATTTCGTTCGTTGGGACGGTTACATCATTACTCTACTGATGTCTGATGTCGGCTAGAAAGCGACGAAATCATAGGACCTGAACGAGGGGAACAAGAAATGTTGAAGGAAACTCGCTTATTATATTAACCTTCGCTGACGCAAATTGACGCAAATGTTGAATGGACATTGCAATCGCATGCGAGGACATGCAAATTATTCATAAAGTTGAACATCGAGCACTTAACAACGATGATAATATGATATGGAAAGATTGAGCTGCTGCAATATCAATTTCTTAGTCTATGAAATCTCTTTCATGAAGTTGCTTTGTTAGAATTGCAATCAATTCTAATTACCTATTCTTGATTAGATTGTAATTTAAGGTCAGTTTTGAGATACTGCCCCCAGGTTGATACAATGGCTGATGTAACATGACCCTCAAAGCAAAAAATTCAAAACTAAAGCGAAAGGTGATTGTAAATCATTATTGGATCAGAAGATGCAGAATTTATTCTACTTATGATTGATACATGGAGGTATGATTAAGATGAATAGAAAAGGATATACAACGTTATAAGTTGGAGTGGATCAGTGCTACATACACTGTGCTGATGACTCCCAATAGGGCTAAACTGGTCCACAGTTGGCATATGACGGTAGCAACTTAATAACTTAGCTCGGAAGTTGTCATTTTGTGATAACTTACTTTGTATTACATGGTAATTTTATTTCTATGGGCATCTTTTTTGAGTTGAGTTTTTTTGGTTTTTATACCTTTTTTAAGATAAATAGAATTATTTGAAGACACCTTTGTGTTGCATTGCTCTAGTTCTAGAAAGTTTCTGTCAATTATGATGTCACATTGCTATGTAAACAAAATTAACAAACTTGATATCGATGAATGTAGCAGGGTGATTATTATATGGCAGTACACTTAGACTTATTCTTTTCCTACATTTTTTGATAGAATTTTTTTAGATAGACTCGCGAATTTGCGATTTTTGCCTTTAACCCGATAAATTAACGACTAAACATGTTAACATGTAATTTCCTATACCAGTTTGGAGGTAAATGAGCCTCATAATAGCTAATTACAAAGTTGCAAGTTGTGTTTATATAACTTATTGTTATAATTAAATTAATTTGTTTAAGAATTAAACAATCATGCTCTAAGATACGTTATATAAGTTTAAACTAGGAAAATCGCACATTGTACTTGAATTATTCAGATAAATCCGGCATCTATTAAAGTTCAAGTATAAATTGTACATTAAAGTAGCATTTTTCGACTAGCATTTAACTACAAAATTAATTAAAAGTCGTTCATTGATTACATGCAAATCAATCATATTAAGCCAAGACAGTTAAATTTTCAAAGATACACAGCATAAAAATAGGAATGTTTATATAATATCAACAGACAGATAGTTAGTTATCCACACATATCATGGAAACTTTTAAATTGAATCAACTATAGTCAATACATAATTATAATTTGTCCACAATTAAACCCAATCAATAAGTGATTAACTAAACGAATTATTTTTATCATTCAACTATGCGTGATAGGCACGACATCGTCTATTTCAAGCTTTCAAGCATTGCATTACTATGATTCAATGATTATTCCATTAACTGTTTGTACATTATTGCCTTTTATAGAAGCAACTATTCAAATTGAGACAGAGACACTAAGTTGACTTAGTGCCACGCCACTTTTCTTGATGCCGTTTAATGCTTAGAGCATTCATTCAACAGTTCAAGTCGATGCTAGCAACTTGGACTTTATCGACTTCATCAGCTTCAAAGGTTTGCTTTTTCAATTATTAATTCATCATGGATTCCGCAGAAAACGAATTGAACTTCTTACAAGCTATCTATAAGCTCCTCGAGGAAGAATGTGTCTTCACGAATACCAGAAGCAAGCCGGTTATTCATTATGAAGATCCTGAAGACTTAAAAGTAAGAAAAAATGTTTTATTTTTGTTTTTATTGGATTCTAACGCGGCTTAACAATTCCAGAAGATAATCAACTTCGATCCAAACACATCAGTAACTTCAACGCAAGAGTTATTACAATTATGTCAAAGTATAATCCATTACAGCGTAAAGACAAGACATCCGAATTTCCGTAATCAACTCTATGGTGGTGTGGATTTATACGGATTAGGAGCAACATGGATTTCCGAGGCACTGAACACGAATCAGCATACTTTTGAAGTAGCACCGGCATTTACAATCTGCGAGAACTATATGCTTCAGCATATTAGAAATCTCTTTGGGTATGAAGAAGGCGATGGGATTTTTACTCCTGGAGGAAGCACTTCCAACATGTATGGAATGGTCTTAGCTAGATATAACAAATATCCCAACGTGAAGTCTCAAGGATTATATAATTCTCGGCCATTAGTTTGTTTTACTTCTGATCAGGTACTTATATCATAATTCGATTAAAAATGTATTATAAGAGTGTAATACTTTTAGGCTCATTATTCCATACAAAAAGGGATGCATTGGCTGGGATTGGGTATTGATAATTTGGTAAAAGTTAAATCTGATGGATTCGGACGCATGATACCTGAAGAATTCGAATTGAGCATTCAAGAATGTTTGAAGAACGGTAAAGTTCCATTGTTTGTTAACGCAACTGTGGGTACTACAGTCTTAGGGGCCATTGATCCTCTCCAAGAGATTGCTTATATCAGCAAGAAATATAACATTTGGATGCATATTGATGTAATTATTGATTTACATTAAACAGCTTTGTGTTGTGTTAATTCAATGATGTTTTAGGGCTGTTTTGGTGGGACAACAATTTTATCTAAAGCACATAAGGAAAAGCTGGCTGGGATTGAATTGTAAATACTTATGCTTTGATTTGCAAAGCAAATTCATGTATTTTGATAATTGATGATGTATGCATAGTATTAATATTCAAATCATCAATTGTTTGTTTAAGGAGCGACAGCATTGCTTGGAATCCTCATAAAATGTTGGGAGCACCGTTACAATGCTCAATATTTATAACGCGACACAAGGTAATGATAATGAATTTAAATTTTATATGATCAAGGACATTTTAATATTAAACTGTTTGAATTGTTAAGTGATCGTAATGATCTAATACATCTTGCTTGAATTTAATGTTTTGGTTTTAGGACTTAATGCATGAATCTAATTCAGCAGCAGCTTCCTACTTATTTCAACAAGATAAACACTATGATGTGCGGTATGATACTGGTGATAAGAGTATTCAATGTGGAAGAAAGGTAAAACGAATTATTATGAGGCATATTTATTAATATTAATATGGTTTGATGTTTAAAGATCGATGCTTTTAAATTATGGGTGATGTGGAAAGTCAGAGGTGATGATGGATTAGGGATGCTGGTCGATTCATGCTTACAAAGTGCTAGGTATATTATTGTATATGATTTGATTTGCCTTTTTTCGGCATGAATTTTTGTATTTTTTAAAGGCACTTTCTGAACAAAGTAAAATCCACGCCAGGATTTCGTCTAGTTCTTCCTGATATACAAACTGCCTGCATTTGTTTCTGGTATATTCCTACAAAAATGCGGGATCAAGTAGAAAACGATGATTGGTGGACCGAACTTCACAAGGCATGGTGCTTTTTTCAATTCTTATTGTTATCAAAATAATATTTTTTACAATAATCTACAAAATTGATTTTTATATGCATTCAATTGCTTGTAGGTGGCACCAAAAATTAAAGAGATGATGGTACGTGAAGGTACTTTAATGATTGGATACATGCCCATGAAAAACTTCGCTAACTTTTTCCGTTTGGTTGTTACTTGCCATCCGCAAACAACTAATGATGATATGGAATCTATTATTAAACAAATTGTTGAATATGGAGAGAAGATCTAATTCAAGATTTACTATGAAATACTTTATTCTATAATAATAATTAATGATATTGTATTAATTTAATATTTATGGATTATGGATTTAAAACATGTTTATTCTTGTATGTAATCAGCTTATTATAAAAATGCTAATATGTGCCTTTTTTTTGTTTACTGTATACGTACTTAGTTAAGAGGCTCATTTACCTCCAAACTGGTATAGGAAACTTCATGTTAGCGCCGGGACTCATTGTGATCACATCAATTGAGATTATTTTTTTAGCGCACCGCACAGCTAATCTCAAAAACATATTTTGTACCATATCTTAGGAACCACTGTGGCTATCACTAAAAACTTTGCTCTTATCGATTTACTTATTTTGAAATTAATTTAGAAAATCTCGAAAAACGTACTTTAACTTTAACGGCTTATATATTGAGTTGAAGGCATAAATTGCAAATTCAGTCACAATAGGGCGTATATTATTTATTGCTTAATAATGTATTTTTTAAAATTTGTAAAAATATCAAATTCCCTGGCTGTAATCAGTCACAAGCACGCAAATTGTTGTTCTATTTACTCAGGCCCTAGTCATTCAAATCCAATCTTGTATTGCTGTTTTTTACTTAAAACATACGCGGAATTACGCATTCGACCTCACTTTTTCCTTGCTGCCCGTTTCAACGCGGACCCTTTGAAGAAACATGTTCGTCAGGTAAATGAGCTTCTTAAATATGAATTAGTATTCTAGTGATATTTATAAGGTCGTATTGATGTAGCATTTAAATATTGGACATTTAAATAGTTTTTGTTATTCAAATTAATTTCATGTTGTTGCTTGAAATGCAAATTTTAGATATAAATTGCTACTGAATAACTTTAAATATGATTACAATTACAAAAAATGAATATGTAGTTAAATTTAAAGTTGAAATTTGTTGAAGGAAAGTGTGTAACAGTATATTTATTATTTATATATTTGTTTTAAGTTTACTCAAAAAATCGTTAAATTTGCAATTATAAATTTAAATACGTTACTGTACTTGCTGTGTTTCGTTTGCAAATCTGACGATAGATGCCTGTGCCAGTTTATTGTACAAATTTATTGGTTACATGTTTTTCAATTAATTTAATAATTTCTATTACAATTCAAGCTAAACTGAATGCAATTTAATGTACAAATTTTTTAAATGTTTAAACAGAATAATAATAATTGTTTATGTATTTATTAAGCTATAGAAGTACGTTTCCATTTGTAAATTTAATCTATTAGTTGTCAAGACCCTCGGTAGACGGCGCAATGTGTCCGTAAAACATGCAGAAATTTTTTGCATATTTACAATTTAAATTCCGAGCACAAAAATATGTTTATGTTTTTATTTCTGTATAGAAAAACAAATTAAACAATGCAATCAATTAATATTGTTATTAATATGTTGTATATTTACACAGATATTGCATACAATGTTAAATAAATAAGTAAGTATGTAATAAATATCTATGTAATTGTAATATGAAACTAATAACAATAAAAGTAATTAAAGAAATTCAATAATTTAATGCTTCATCAATGGATTATGACATTGAAGAGTCCCTAAAGCAAATAATCCCAGAATTGTAGCCGTTCCACTGGCATATGCCAAAACATTCTGGTAAAAGTTAGGACACAAACTTCGATCACCACATTCCCTAAAATAATCACAAATATGATTAATTAATCAAACTAACAAACTTCTAAATTATTCAATCATTGCTTACATATGTTGAATGAACAGCACAACTGCACCCGAAATCAATTTGTCCGTGAATGTAACGGTGCTATAAACAGATCCACTTTTGAATCCATTCGTATTAACAAATTGTGCTGTTAGGCAAAGACTTGTTATCATTGTCCCAGAACCTCCAACTCCTATTTAAATAATAAATTAAATGTTGATAACTTTAAAAAACCGGGACAAATAAAATACCTATAAGAACAGCAACAGCATAAACATCAGAACTGGTACCATCTGGTATGCCAATGGCAATCCAAGTACAGCCAATCAAGGAAATAACGCTGCCGATTGCGAAGACAACCTGCAATTTGCAAATAACACAAATTAGATTAATCTCCTCAATTATATGATTACCCATCGATTACTATCATTAATAAGAACTGGTATCTTCGTTCATAAAAGATATCAATCATTTGATATGTGATGATTGTAATTAAACGAATGACACGCTCGCCTGGCTTTTATTTGTCTTTAGAATAATAAAGTGATGAGCTATAGTAAAGAGTAAGTAAAGAGTTTTTCACTTTGTCATTGGCGGCGGCAGGGCGATTGTTGATGACCAGGGACGTGATGAAAGAGGACATGAAGCACATCAACGGAACGCTTGCGATGGCTCCACGTATCGAATCGGTTTCTTCATTGTTATCTTCGCTCAGTCTTTCCTCCAAGTACAACGGTATATAAATGAGATTGAGGATCGTGTAGAGGCGCGAAGACATGTACCTGCAATTACCCATGGAAATTAACTAAGTAAGAGCAAGTACATCATCGTAGCTAGATATATCAAGCCCTAACGTAAGCATGATCCAAGGGCTTTAAAAAGAAAAAGATAAACTTACGGACCCAATGCATGCAAATGCTGCCGCGGTTTTGTCACAATCTGTTGAAATGTGACAGAAAACCAGAAAAGTGGGTGAGAATTTCTTTGTATTTTGAGTTTGAGAGCTGCAAATCATTGTGTTCCCAACTAAATGTGCTATTGCAAGAGTATGCAAATTGCATAGAATTTAATATTCTTTCTAACAAATGTAAAACTTATCAGAAAATTGCAGCGGTTTGGTCACAATTACAAAAACGTGACAAAAACAAGGAAAATTTTCGAGGATCACTATCTATTTTGAGAATAGAGCTTCAAATCAATGTCTTCTTAAAAAATTTTACAATCGCAGGGGTATGCAAAACAAGTAGAATTTAATATTCTTTCCAGCGAATGCAAAACTTGCCAGAAAACTGGCGTAGTTTTGTCACAATCTATAAAAACATGCAAGAAAACAAGAAAAATTTGCGATATTTCCTAACTATTTTGAGTTTAGAGCCACGAATTACCGTGTTTCCAATCCATTTTGCGACAGCAGGGGTATGCAAAACACATAAAATTTAATATTCTTTCTAATGAATGTATGTAGCAACAAAAATAGCAAGGAAACAAAACTAAAAATAGTTTTCAACTACTCACATGACTGAAACCTGATAAGTGACAAAAGATTTCAGGAAGCTTTTCCCGTGATAACTATTGGAATCATAATTCTCATCCGCATAGTCATCCGTAGTATCATCATTATTGTCACCTTTGATAGAACTCGTTGGAATAGCAATACCCGCGTTGCAATCTTGCTGATCCAAATTGCTATTTGCATTATCCACCAACACTATCCGGTGACGACGATGCTGGGTGTCAGTGCTAATGTCCAGAGGTAGTGTTGGCGGCCTGCCGGTTGTCGTGCTCGTGTTCATGCCGCTGTAGAATATCAACGAGCAGACGATGCCCACGCAGGTAATAATTAGGATGATTTCCTGAACGCACGCAATGATAAATGCATTAGTTCAGATCTAGTAGAGTTTGTACTTTTTTGTATTTTGAGGAGAAATACATGCAAAATTAGCTAGGCAAACATTGTCTGATTGCAATTTATTGAAATGATTTGTTTTGTAAATTGTAGAACTGCGGAGTAATACAGGAAACAGAAGAGAATTTATAAATTGGTTCAATAAAGTGATACCTTGAACTTGTTGAAATCAGACGGACCCAAATGAGTCATCACAGATCCTTCATTTTTTAGAATTGCCCAAGTTATCAAATAGACGAAGACATTGCAACACACTGATGCCGTGTATCTGCAAATTATTATTGTAAATTTGTATATTGCTTTTAACTAAAGACTTATTGACTTTATTGGAATTATGTGATACTTAAAAGGCATGACAAGCATTAACATAATCCGACTTAACTTACGTTAATTTAGTCTGTGTATAAAGTGAAAGCAGCATAAGTAAATTTGTCAAAAACTAAACCACATTATGTATTAACTATTAATGCTACGAGTCAATTAAAAATAAATAAATTTGCCTTGTCACCTAAACAGAATAGTTTTACAATAGTATAATAGTAACCACAATCAACAACAGATTAAATAATATAAATAATTGATATGATTGAATAACAATATTTCGTCTTTCTTCATGCGGACATTATAATTTCCTTTGTTATTAAACTTCTGCAGCAATTTCCAAAATTAGCGTGCAATACGTGCCAAATTACACGCTGCTTTTTGCAAAAGTTTACCGATTAAGACATAAGAGTGAAAATGTCAAGAGTTTTACCTATTTTCTCTTCTTACTTGCTATGTTCTATTGTTTTTCTTACTTCCGGTAAGACATTTACTTCGTGCATATTGTGATTAATCAATTTGTTAACAGAACAAAATTGCAGCGGTTTTGTCACAATCTACATAAACGTGACAGAAAACAAGGAATGTTTACAAGAATTCTTAACTATTTTGAATTTAGAGCCGAAAATTACCGTGTTTCTAACAAAGTTTAGGACTACAGTGGTATACAAAACGGGTAGAATTCAATAATCTTTCAACGAATGAAAAACTTGATAGAAATCTGTCGCGATTTTGCCACAATTTTTGAAAACGTGATAGAAAACAAGAAAAATTTATGTTTCCAACTAAGTGTGCAACTGCAGGAGTATGCACAACTTGTAGAATATTATATTCTTTTTAACTATTGCAAAAATTTCCAGAAAACTGCCGCGGTTTTGTCTGAATCTGCAGAAACTTGACAAAAAACAAGAAAATTGTGCAATAATTCCTTATTATTTTTAGTTTAGTATCGCAATTCATTGTGTTTTCATCTATTGTTACGATCGCAAAGATATGTAAAACGCGTAGAATTTAATAACCTTTTGAACAAATAAAAAAACTTGCATGAAATCTGTCTCGATTTTACCACAATCTTCGAAACCGTGGGAGAAAACAAGAAAGGTTTGCAAGAATTTATAACTATTTTGAGTTTCGAACCGCAAACTATCCTATTCCTAACCAAGTTTGCGACTGCAGGGGTATGCAAAACTCATAGAATTTAATATACTTTCCAACAAATGCAAAACTTGCTAAAAAACAGCCGCGGTTTTATCACAATCTATAAAAACATGACAGAAAACAAGAAAAATTTACGGTAACTATTTTGAGTTTACAGGGCAAATCACAGTTTTCACAACTAAGTGTACAACTGCAGGGGTATACAAAAAACATAGAATTTAATTTCCAATGAATGCAAAACTTAGCCGAAATCTGTTGTTGTTTAGTCACCAAATTTCAAAAATGAGACAGAAAAGCCTTTTTTCTTACATCGTTTCAAGATGTCAAGTTTTTTTCTTCTTTTATGTTCTTTTCTTACTTGCTAGATATCTATGTCCCATTGTTTTTTCTTTCTTACCTGATGGAAATGCATTTACTACGAGCATATTGTGATTAATCAATTTGTTAACTGACAGGACACGGTAATATTTCATTCTATCGCTGTGAAGTCTTGGCCGTCTTGAAGGACGCGTTGCGCCTCGTTATTTATATCTAATTTGTGCATGCAGAAAATGAAGGAATTCATTAACAACGAAATTATTCACGAATGACGAAAAATCGCGCGTTGAGTTATCAAATTGTGAGGCTGATGGGATAAAGGCGAATTAACAAGAATCCAGGAAGTATCATCAATATCCGTGGGCCCTCCGGCACCCTCAGCTAGTTCTGACTGGTCGTTTCAACGTGTACCTATTCTATGTAATTTAAGCGATCTCCTTGAACAGGTTGTTTAATAAAATTGTGTATGAATTTAAATTAGGGATAAATAATTAAATCTATAGGTTAATTATCTATTAAAATAGCGTGCAATACATGTAAGATTTTAGAAGTTATTTTGTTTATTTTTATGGTGTGAGCAAATGTTTTCGATGGTAAATGCAGATAGTTTGCAGGACATACTGTGTTTATCATGTATGCTTTATAATGCACCATCTTATCATTATCCTACCTTTATGCCCTCGGTATATTACTATTAAAATCTAATACTTTCCGATGCAAAGTTTGATTAATTACACGGTAATTGCATTTGAATTGCATGAATCTTCTTGTTGCGAACGAAAAATACCACTACATTTGCAAATAT
>JARJDU010041327.1:0-10538 GCA_030264695.1 Lissagria laeviuscula
AGTGATGAGAGGGTAGTAGACATATAGGGTCCTGCATTAAAAACATATATTTATATATGTTTGCGGTTAGTGGCTCCGCTCCCGATCAGAAACCGAACCATCTCGGCGAGCGCCGTCCCTTTCGGCAATTTCCGGGATCGAGCCCCGCTGCCGGCAAACTTTTTTTAAAATTTTTATTCTTTTTTAAAATTAAATTTGATTGCTTATATAATTGCTAACATGAATATTGTAAAATGGTAATGCGTTAGGCGATGTTCGGATTACCGTCGAGCAACTATAGGATAGTGAAAGACATATAACTGAAATTCTGGGGCAAATGATTGAAAAAAATCAAGAAAGGTAAAGTTTAAAAATGAATTCAAGGGTGTTCCCGAAGGATAGGCCACTATGCTCATAAATCTGACGAAAGGTAGTTTAATGTCCTATATTCTCATATTTTTTTGAAAACGGTGGGACAATTACTTTTTCCACTTACTTATTTTTACCACAGGAGTTTCACATCTTCATCAACGCGCTAATCCATCTTATTCATACGGAATTAAAAATGAAATAAACGTTGCCAATAATATTAGCATAAAGCATATTATACTACACCAGTTAATAAACACATCTGCATCTTCATCTTCTTGATAGTTTACGACTTAATTTTAAACCATAATTGCAAACCGTTTGCATATGCCAAGGAAATAAGTTAAAACGAAGCGAAACAACACGCGGATTGAATCCAACACCTTCTCTAATCATTCATGACTCGTGTACCTCACCACAACCAGAGCTTCCCAAAATCTTGTTAAATCTTCATTTCCCTCAAAATTTTCTGCACTCAGCGTATCTTAAATAAGATATCTACTAAACATCTGGAAAACTTCAAAAACACCCAACTTATTTCACTTAATCACAGAAGTTTTAGAATTGCTGGTACTGCGGTATACCATCATGATGCAATTACTTCTTCGCGCGCGCCTTACATTTCAATAGCTGAGTAAATCTTAATCCACACGTTCGGCGTCTTTTCTTCTTAGTTCTTTCAATTCATCGAGCAAGTGTACTCGGTCAATAGATTGCATAGAGCCTCTTGGCGTCGGTTCATTAGTCACCTCGCACATTTGACACACACACAAACATGATGCTAAACGATCGTCGCTCGTAACCAATTGTGCTTTCGCCATCAATGCAACAATTTAACAATTCCCAAGACATGTGCTATGCAATCGACACAGGCAATCTGCAGGTAAAAGCTCACCTTTTGCCGGCATTAGCATACCTTCTAGTAGATGTGGTGCGTCGTCTTTTATTTGGTACGCATGCAAGTATCCTATCATCATCAAGTATTCAGACTGTTATAACTTTAACGAAAATTAACTCAATAAGCGATCTTAGCCAACAAGCCAAAAGAGGCGAGTTAACGAATCGATGATTAATGCAACCTGATAAATATTCTTAGGACTTGCCTAGCTAACTAAAACTATCTTTATGTTAAAGTAACCTTCTTCTTTACTATATGTGAACAAGAACCTTATAAGCTTGGTAAGTATACGTTGGGAGGATAATCGATGGATAATCATCGTGATTAATCATTTTCTATTGATGGTCGATGTGAAAATTAAATTTAAAGAAAGTTCTGATTAAGATTTAAGACATTATTTCTATTTAATAAAAAATCTATAGATAAATTTAATTATAACTACACACTTTTATGTATAGTATTTAAAAAAAATTAAGTAGTAGAAGACAACTTAGACAACTTGACGACACTTAAAAACGGGATTGATGGACATTGAACTCCCAACTGCAATAACCGCAATTGCAACCCAAGTTGAGTTCCAGCAACTTCACATATCTACTCGTTGGAGAGTTTCATTTATCGAGAAAAAGCTCATCTAAGGTCGCGCCGATGCACCAACGGCATCTCGATCATCACCGACATGTCACCAACATCATCGGGATGCGGATCGATTGCAATGGAATTACTGAATCGCACGTAGGTATGGATCGCCGATGAAAGAAACCGCACGCACGCAGCACAGAAGACTATGACAACCATACCATTACGGGTCAGTTTACTGGTAAAGTAAACCAAGTAACGCAAGTAAACAGTAAATAGTCTCAATGTCAACCGAGGACTAACTGGCTAACTGGCTAACCGGCACTGGAAGAACTATGCATGAGTAGCAGTTAAGGACAAAAATAGGTTAGTTATAGTTTGAATCCGGTTATAAGTTGAAAAGTATTTGAAAAATTGATATAAAATATTAATTATGGTGAAAATGGTTGATATTTTGTGACATACAAGAAAATATGAAAAATAAAAGAGAAAATGCAAATAGATGAGCAACTAGCAAAGCCAATTAGTTTAAGCAATATTTAAATTGCTGTTCGTAGACATATCGAATTTGCTGTGGGTAAAAATAATTTAGAGATGAGTTAACATGGACTATTAACGTTTAACGACATCAAATCCAAGAATTGACTCGTTAAATAAATTCGCAAGCGCGTGCGTGTTCTATGTGATTACCAAATTCATCTTTTTCAGAGATAGTGGACACGTTGGGATAACAAAATATGACCAGTTTGATAATAATTTTGAATTTGTTCTAACTATGAGCATTAAATCTAATGACATTTGATTTTTTTTAAATAATATGTTAACAATCAACTAATTTTAATTGTAAATTTTGTCTACTTAGCACAAGAAATTGAATAAAAGAACTTAAGTCATATGTACTTAAATTGCACATAGTCATGAATACTAGGTAGTTATCAACTATCAAGTATCAAACATTGAACTAGCTTTCAAGTGACTTAAGTCGCATTTAAATTGACAATTATTAGTTAGCTTGATTTCCAACAGACTCCGAACGTCTCGTTAGCGCCACATCAACATCCCAGCATCCATCTTCTTTCTATTAAATTAAATTTTCATCATTTGAAATACGGCTATCAATTCAACAGTAAGATGCCTATTAAGTCGGCATGTACGTTATTTTCATTTAATTTAAAAGATTCAGTCCAAGTTTAAATCCAAACACACAAACGAGTTAAATCAGAACATACGAAAAGAAGGAAAAAGGAAACACGACAGACATGAAAGGTCGGTAATAATCTCTTATCTCCCAAAAGCACAATAACCATAAAAGATAGAACAAATACTTGAATAAATGAGAGATATCAGAAGGGATACTACAAGATAAAAGAATATGAAGACAAGACCCGAATAGATCTGTAATTTACTATATAAAAAGCTTTTTCTTTATGCTGCATGAACATCAACTGAATAGCCAATGATAAGAGAACTTAAAGCTTGATGAGATCCATGTAGTTTATTAAAACATTAAGCGTTTCCTGTTTTGTTGGCTTTTAGGTTTTGGTATTTTTCTTGAGTCAATATAAGCACTTGATTATCATTCATTGTTTACTGTTTGTTTGTGTTATCAATTCCTTCATTTAATCCTATGATTATATAATCATCTTTCAATTCATCTTCTTCTTGAATGTAGAAATAATTAGATGATAACAACTAGGATTAATTATGGTAATTAACACAAGAAATATTCTTTCATGTACATTAATAATAATGATAATAATAAATTTGTAAGATTACATCGTGTCAAAGCTTACCACAACAGGACCATCTTCGCCAGCGCTTTGTAATGTCGCTCCGAACCATTGATGCGATTTCGAGTCGATTGGTGTTTGATTTTGGTCAATATTAGAACCTGAAAAATACGAAGTTTCAAGTTTTAAATTGTCCGATAAACTCTTTTTATTGAGGATTTTGAAAGAATTTGGAACAATAAGTCAAAGGCATTTAAAATGTAGATACTTTTCTTTTCCTATTCTGTAGGATTAAGATTGTGACAGTTCTTGTTATTGTTGGTGTTAGTATCTTGGGTAAATTATGGCGATTGTAGGCGAAAAATAGACACGCCGCCTACGCGTCACATTGTCAGGTCGATAGTCACACTTGGTGTCTTTAAAGTTTCGAAACAATCATACTGCTCAAGGAACCGAGGAAAGGATCAACATCGGATTAACTCTAAGAGTATGTCATAATTTTTGAATGAATTAATTAAGTAGATGAATATAATTAATATACTGAGGGGTAATTATTAAAACTGTAATTTTTGTTTGCACATATCATTTAATGTGACGATAATATTATTTCAAATCTAAATCAGGCGAAACAAACAAACACCGTGGAATATTCTATTCTTCAAAAGACGATTCTTTTGGTATATAACACTTTGAACATTGATCGTCAAAGACTCGTGTACTGGTAAAAACCAAAGAAGAGCGAAAATAGTGAGGTTTTGACCATTTTTGTTGCGAAATGTTATACAAAGAAATCTGGCTCTAGCACAAATGCAAAGAGCTCCTTAAAACGAACATTTTGGTATATTGAACGTTTCTTGTATGACTGTTAGTTAAGGAGTTACATTTTTCCATAAATTATTGAAAAATTGCTATTTCTATGGGCACATATCGCACAATGTAGAGAGAATATTTTTTCAAAAGCACATAATGAGGAACAGCCTTATATCGTTGGATAGAGCTTTGAAAGACAATTCTTTTGGTATATAACACTTTATACGTTGGTTGCCAAAGATTCAAGTTATATGCAAAAAACCAAAAAAGGCCAAATATAGTGAGGTATTTACCATTTTCGCAGCGAACTGTTATTGGCAGAAAACAGACTATAACACCATTGCAAAGAGCAGCTCAAGACGAACATTTTGGTATATTGAACGTTTCTTGTATGACTGTTAGTTAAAGAGATAAATTTTTGGTAAAATTTTTGAAAAATCGCAATTTTAGTTAGCACATATCGTTTGATGTAGATGCAACATGTTTTCGAATACACATAACAAGGAACAATCATACATCGCTAGATAGAGCTTCGAAAGATGATTGTTTTACTATATAACACTTTGTACTTTGGTTGCGGAAGACTAGAGTTATATGCAAAAAACCAAAAACGAGCTAAAATAGTGAGGTTTTTAGCATTTTCACAGCGAAATGTTAGAGGCAGAAAACCGGCTCCAACGGCATTGCAAAGAACAGCTCAAGACGAACATTTTGATATATTGAACGATTCTTGTATGACTATTAGTTAAAGAGTTAAATTTTTCCTTAAATTTTTGAAAAATTGCTATCTTAGTAGGCGCATATCGCTCAATGGAGGGACAATATTTTTTCAAATGCACATAATAGAGCACAAGCATACATCGTTGGATAGAGCTTCAAAAGACAATTCTTTTAGTATATAACACTTTATACTTTAGTCGCGGAAGACTAGAGTTATATGCAAAAAAAAAAAACTAGAACGAGCGAAAATCGTAAAGTTTTTTACCATTTTTCTAGAAAACGCCCCCCTTCTATTACCAATAGTGCTAGCTCCAAGTGTATATGTTCTCTTATAGAACTAATTAAAAGTACATACTTCAATTAAAGGACAAGAATTTATAGCAATAATTATTGCAACAGTGGTGTTAGCAATTCTCGGGGATAAATAACTAATTATCATCGGAATGTGTCAACGCAATATGCTCGATGTGGTTCCCCGCATGAGTTCAATTACAGTCGACAACTCGAACAACTTGAATAAGTCAACTCCTCGGAAAACAGAAATCCCGAACACAAAACTTAATTAATTTCGAATTATTCAACGAGAAGAAGAAACTTTTGAATTGAATTCCAAGGAGGATATGTTAACATAATGCAGAATGTGCATCCTAGTAAGCTAACATTTCCTCTACTAACTGCAGTTTAAAATAAAAACACTTGCATGCTAATGGTGTGTCATCGATAATTAATTACAAATGAATTTAATTATAAATTACAACATATAAATTCCATACGTGCAATTTAATGCCCAGGAGAATGTTTCCTTTGTTCAGGACATGATTTATTTGATTATATCATCAAATATAATTGATGAAAATTTATATTAGTAAGTTACACCGTATAAAGTTCATTATAATATTTACCTTTTGTATCAAAAGGAACTTCTGCGCAATTAGTGTTATCACTATTTGATTGACATCGATATACAGATCCACCTCGTTCGACATGTGGTTGACTGCTCTGTGCCTCTGGAGCTCCAATCAAAACCCTAAAATTTAATCAAAAGAATAAAATTATGCAATCAATAACAAACCGCAATATATGATTAATGAGTTAACAAACAAGAAATAAATTCGAAATAATAAAGATGTTAAAGGTTATTAGGTTAATTGTCTGCGCAAAATAGGTGGATGATGTCACACCACGTGAAAATGCGGCAGAATGTAGGGTAGGACGAGGACGTGCTGCACAGGGACTAGGACATGATCGATTTCTGATTTCCGCTAGTGGTCGCGCTCGCGTCTAAATTTGCAATTTCTTTATTGCCTTCTTATTCTCCTCATCCACATCATTCTCTCTTCTTCCTCTTCGCGCGTTATTAAATCTATTCCTACCATTAACCTTCCCTATTCTACTGCCCGCTTTGTGACCATTAGATGGCAGTATAATCATATGAGGTTATTCTATCCTAGTGACCTAGATCAGTGGTGGGTAACCACATAACCTCATTTCTTAACTGTGTAAAATATCACAAGTTAGCGAATATAAAGTCGGGGAAAAATAAAAACATGAATGCTGACCACTGACCTAGATATATAGACATAGAGTTATTAACAAAGAGAATGAAAGCTAGGAATGGATAAGAGAAAAAATGAGGAAACCTAAACATCATTGTCTATATATAGCTGGTGGATTCGCCGGGTTAATAAAAGTTTAATTGCTACTACTATGTTAACACCAAATCACACATCAATTTCATGGATTTGTCAAAAACTTTCATTCGCCCGACGAACTTTTTCTCTGGAGGGTCCGGGTTGGATTTAAATAAAGGAGAGCAATACAAGGTGGGTTTTCGATGACTATTCTTTGAGTAAATGGGACAAAAATTTGCGGTGATTGCGGTTAGGGTATTTGATATTTTTACAAAATTCGAAAAATACATTATTAAGCGATAAATAATCTATGCCCGTATCGTAGCCGAATTTGCGATTTTTGCCTTCAACTCGATATATAAGCCGATAAAGTTAAAGTACGTTTTTCCTGATTTTCTAAATTAATTTTAAAATATTTCCGATTCGAAATTCAAAAAAAGTAAAACGATAGGAGCTTAGTATTTGACAGCTATAAAATTTCGTAAAAAAAAAATTGAAAAGAAGCTCAATTAGTGTGATCACAATCAGTCACGACGATAAAATTAGCCTGTTTGTAACTAAATAAATGTATACATTACATAAACGAAAATTTTATTTTGCATGGTAAACATGACACCACACATGAAAAATATTATTATAATTTGTGGTTGGTTCTCTCTCGTATTTCTTGCATTCTTTTTGTATAAATACTAAACTTATATGCGTATATTCCCAACGAAAAGCGAAATGGAGTAAAGTAAACTCAACCTAAATGTGCGAGCGAGGTTTATTACGTGATGTGTGGATTGTGGTGTGTGGGTGCGCCTCTTCCTGCAGCAGCAATAACAACAGCACACACATATGCCACCATAATACCTCCTATCTACTATAAATCGAGCATAAAGTCGATTTAATCAAAACCCATGACTTAATTGAGTCTCAAACTTCATTGAGTATTTAGGTCACAGAACACAAGGAAATTCTTCATCAAATAAATTTTTCTCGTAAAATTTTTCGCTTGGTGTAAATTATGCAGATTTTGCTTGCATTCATTTATGGATAACGACCTCAGATTTGGACTCTATCTATAATTATACGCGTCCGTCCATTTTGAAATCGAGACCACATTGCATCACGACTGGAGCGATGCTATTACTGCAATTACCAATCTGATTTAAATATAGGCTAATTATGCGGAACAATAATAGAAGTTAATTGTTTATGTTGCTAAACATCTGAGGAGCGAGATTCTCTTACTCAGACGCTTACTCAGCTACCTCTTTAAATAAACTGCACACGAGTTGATTTGATATATATAATGCAAATTCGTGATGGTTCGTTTGGTGAATCCATTCGATGCAACTAAATATAGTCCTGACTATTACAACATGATATTATGCATAACAAATGAATGCCAACTTTGAATTATGTATAAGAGGAGAACTGGAATTCACTTTAAAAAAATTAAATGTCAAATTTGCTGAAGGAAATGAAGAAGACCAAAGAAAAAGAATAGATCGATTTAAGATAGCGATGTGCAATATTAATTTAAATTTAGAATATAATTGTTTGTTAGTTTGAAAACATGTATAGAAAGTTCTTTTAATTCTACAAATAAATTTCACGTGCGAAATTTAACCCAGAAACTTTGAAACAATAGATTTTTTGTCTTTTCGTGATCCTTAGTATATCCAGAAGATTATAATACTAAACCGATATTTCAGAAATATTCTCTTAAATTTTTTGTTATAAAATAAAAACACAAAACTTGATCAAGCTTTCTTTCCACTGGTTGTAAAGAATTCTTGGAATCTATCCAATCGATTTCGCTCATTCTTTGATTCCAATCAGTATAAATGAATTCTCTATCATGTAACATCGGCCTTTTTTTAGATATTTTAATTTTTCGATTTTATATGACCATTTGAAGAAAAAAATTCTTTTAATTTCAATTTTCCGCCATTATAGTATTTAGAGAATTCAATTTAGTTTTGATCTTTCACTATAAAATAATAAACTCTGAACAGACATACGTGATAAACGCTATAATATAAAATAAATTTTGTACTATGTTATGAATAAATAATGAATATAAGCAGAAATACTCATTTTCAGTATTCTTCCAAAATTCTTATTAAATGAATTACTTCAAAATTTAGCTTCCAGAATACTAAACTGTTTCATATCAAAAAAAAAAAAATAGAAGCGCAAACTTGTGAAATCATGATTCATGATAGTGCTGTGCTAACAGTTTATATTTGTTCTCAAAATAGTTATTATTCTATCTATTCGATCGAGTACAGTAAAATCCATTGTTACTAGATTTTTGGGCAGAAAATCTAAAATATTATGTACATGCACAACATGTGGTTATCTTAATTCCTAATAATATTCTCAAATAATATATGAGTCATCCTTTACTGGTGTAGAATTGCACTATGGCTTATTTTACCTAGTAGCAATGAAGTTATTTATATATTGTGTACATAGCTGCCACCGAGAGTAATATACAAGTTATGCATGTGCTATGTGTAAATATATATATATTCATTTAGAATTGGATGTTGAAGTTCAAAATGTATTTATCGAAAACTATGGAAATATAAGAATTTTTTTAATGTAAGAAAACTATGATATGATTATTTTTATAAGTAAATCATAGATAAATAATAAAGTATCAGTTAAGTTTATGTATGCATCCTATGTGTGTATTATTATTGCGAAAAACTTTAGAGACACCGAGTGAAAATTTTCAGGTGTGATTTATTTTCAGCGCAAAAGCTGCAAACTGTGCCGAATATCACGCATTTAGCTGGTATAATCTACTCACAATATTACAGACAACAAAATTTAAAAAATGATCGGTACTGCCGCAGCCGTAGGTTTGTTTAACGCCATTTGTTAGTATTTTTATTGCAATTTTAAAGAGTTAACGACAAGCTCGATTTACACTAATCCTATCAAAGATATTAACACACCGACACACATCGTACGTAAGAAAACGAATCAAACGTATAGATTAGTGAGCGAAGACTCAATTTTCCCGTTTTATTAATGTGTTTCTAATAATTACAAATAAGTGGTGATATAATATGTAAATGTGCAAAGCCTAATTAGTAGTCCTCGCTGAGATCTGGTCGTAGGAACAAAACTCGTGTCTATATCTACTTTCATTTTGAAGCTAAAATGATTTTTAGATAAAAAAGTTAAATTTTCATAAATTTTAGACCTTTACTTTTGCACAAACCACACGAAATCGACAACGAACATAAATTATTTGCCTAAATATGATTGAATTGGAATAAATTTCCTTTCCAATGATGTTAATTTTAATTTTCTGCGGCTTTAAACAGCGTAACTGCAACTTTGCAAAGTAAGTTAACTTTTAGCGCAATTCTAATCTGTATAGTCAATTTGAAGACGTTAAGCACCTCAAAACAAAAACATAAGAAGCTGTTGATTTTAATGTTTAAGCATTTTTAGTAAAAATATTTTGTGGTTTATCAATTTTTTCTTCTTATTTGTAGCTAATTCCGGAAATTGGATAATGTGTGTGATAAGATTAAGTTTGCTCGTAAGAACTTAAATATTACTAATTTAAACAGAATGAACCTCATTATTGAATTTGTAGAAGCTTCTTTACATAATTTTTTCTTCAAATTTTACAATTTAACTCAAATTAATTGATGTTCTCTTAATTCTATTCAATTAAATTTAATTGTTTAATTTATAGATGAACTACCTTCAGACAGGCATCATTTGACTTTATATCTACACACACCTTATATAATTTATAACAAACCTGCATTAAATGTATCTGAATATTTAGATAGCCATAGCTGT
>JARJDU010041335.1:0-16784 GCA_030264695.1 Lissagria laeviuscula
AAATAGTTTACTTATGTCATGGTCTAAGCATTTTGTCATTTGTTAAGTATGCGAAGTTAACAAGTCGATTCTCAACAAATAATGTGCAAAGTACTAGTGAAAAAGTAGATATTTGAAAGATTGCAAAATGTTCATCGGTTCATTACTCATACTAGCAGCTACTCTATTAGGGTAATGAACCGTTTCATTGTTATATTATCGACATAGTTGATGATGGCAAAAAAATATTTGGCATATGAAGGATAAATTAATTAGGTATCAACTAATTGTTATACAAATGAAGTGAATCTTGGAAAAATTTGCAAAAATATCGATTTTGGTAATAGAATTCGTCTGTGGAATGATTTGTCAGAATAGTAGCTTGAATGAGCATGCAATGAACACGAAGTAAGATCATTAATCTTCAACCGTCTTCAATCCACTTTACTGAGAATGTAATCGGACATAATCTGTATATTTTGCAATAACATGCACTTGCAATAGAATAAAATGAACAAAACGCCATGAAATAAAAATTTGACTTAAGTCTGATGCTGACTTTATCACTTCAGATTTTCAACCCTAATTCAAAATTACTTTTTGAAGTATGATGGAAAAAGTCAATTTTGTCTTCTATTAGCTAAAACACTTTAATGTGAGACAATATTTGTAATTCTGTGTTCACTGCTTCAATTTTTATTTTTAGACTTAAGTTATAAATCAGTTACGCACTAAACACTTGCTATTCATAGACGAAACCGTCCAATATTATGCATTGCGAGATGATTTACCCAAAATATTGCAATGTCAGTGTACCGAGTTCAATGCTTTACATGTTTAGCTTTCACAATTTGAGGTAGGTTAAGTTTAAGATCTATTTGTAGCGACTTCCTTATGCGTTCACCGATATCTAGGCATATAGGTCCACCAATTGTACAAGTCATGAACGCACAGGTCATTCTAAAAATATTCACTGGTTTGTTGCTGCGTGGTTCTATAAAAATACTTATGTAAAAATAGCACATTTAAGTCATGTAGTAAGTCACCTTACAACTCGCACAAATTCAATATTATCGATTTTTTCTTTGCAGTTTTTGAAATAAATTTTTGCGAGCAACAGGCGGTAGATTTCCTGCTTTGGAATTTCATTTATAGATGTTGAAGGCTTATTGTAAGCCTTGAGCTTCCCTAGCACCTAGGCGCGAGTTGTGCTATGTCATGCAAACTTGCAGTTTTCGCGATATTTTGATGTATAGTTCTAGATTCCCAACATTCGTCGTACGGGCATACATACACTACCTCAACAGTCAACAATCGCTTTACCACGTGCCATTACAGTATTACATGTTTGTTTGTTTCGACTATGAGTTGAGTTTCATTTTTCCCTTGCTAGTTGGCAATGCTTTTTGCCGTGTGCACGAACAACCCGCCGCGCAGTGTTAACTTTGTTGCTTTCGTGTCATTCTGTTAGCACTGGTGTCAACTTATCAAGATTTTGATTTGGATTTGTACCATGATAGAGTGAGTGGACATATTAAACTTATTAAATGAATTAGTTTATTTCTGATATAATCTACTGGGAGTTTGGCAAATATTTGGAAGTTGATATACCAATCGATATTTTTACTTCTACTTTGAACAACTTTGCATATTTTATATGGAATATAAGTCACAGCGAATTACAGTAATTTCTATAACTAGTCTACTAAAAATAAACTAAACTAGAATTATCGGTAAACGTCAAGGTCAATATAGAATGCTATAGGCGTTTACTATTGTTATATCAACCGGATGGTATAAAGAAAATAATATACTTTATCGGGTAGAAAACTCTGAAAGCCAGTAGAGTTTAGAAATAGATGGGCAAAGAGAGAAATTAACAAAGAAAGCCATAAATCGCAAGATTTTGAAGGCGATTTTGGCAGTTTGCAGTAGTTTATTGCACTTTTTCGTGCACTTTGGCTTTCTTTCCCTTTTGATATTTTATGGGTGGTGTCCTCCGACAGTTAGAAAACACACGTTCCACATTTTCCTTAGAATTCCGTATGAGAATAGAACAAAGTAGAAATGTAACTCTACACAACTGTCAAATCGTAAATTTCGGCTAGGTTTACTTATCCCTCCTTTCGTTGTATTTCTAGTTAAACCTGAAAAGCAAAAAATAAAAAATTATTTTTTGCAGAAGTTATGCTTTTTTTTAACTTGAAATTTAATTTCAAATTGGAAGGGAGATGATATTGAAGAGAGAGGGGATACAGCGACTTGGTTAAAGTGGTGAGGCGTACGAAACGGAATAAAAACGATTTAAATGCAAATTTTATTGGAGTTCTAACGGTTTTTTTTTTGTATGAACGAGGGCTTTAGACTCGGTGCTATCAAAATGAAAGAAGGAGGCCACTGAGCAGAATCACATATTTGATGGTTCTACACCTATGAAACATGGAAATTTGAATTCCTGTTTACAGAAATTCGATGACCCCTATGCGCCAATATTTTGCATATTTTACATCTTTGGGGCATTTGCATGGTTTCATCTAAAATTTATGATGAAATAGACGACATGTTCCTGCATGGTTTTTACTACCTACTGAGGCTTAAACTTTTTGGTTATTATCTTACAACTTTACGGAAAGTTAGAATTCGGAATTTATGTAAGCTCTGTCGTCAGCAAACCATCGATTTTCGATTTCGCTAAAGAATTGCGCTCTAAGTACAGAAAAACGGAAGGAAATGGCAGAAAGAAAGAAGGAAGAATAAGGGGAGAGCCATTACGCTACATTAATTTCAAGTTTGATCATTAAACTTAGTGCTATTTGAGATGTTAGCATAAGTTTTACAGGGTTAATAGCAATATGGAATTAAGTCATAAAAATATTTTCTAGTAAAGTCAAGAAGTCAAATCGAATTCCTACCTACCAATTGTGTACCTGTTTGGGTATCGATAGGTTTTTGATTTAAAAAAATGGGGAGCGGCTCTACAACTCGATTGATAAATCAGCAGATAATGAAAAGAACGGAAGACAAGGTTCGCTTTTTTTTACATCTTTTCAATCTGAACACATTCTAAAAATGGAATGATTCGTTGTTAGGTCGCTGGCTCTTGGCTTGGTTTGGTTTTATCATACATGTGCCGAAACAATCTTTTCAACCTTTCAGATTGAGGGAATTTTATCGACCATTATATTAATTACATACAATGTGTACCAAATCTACCTAAAATTATACCATTCAGCTTAATTTTTTTTTAAGGTAAAAATAATGATGTTCAGATGGTATGAGATTCTTGTGGGTTTAATTAAAAATTTCGTTTAAAAGCAATGAACTGATTTAAACACTTGGTATATGGTATAACTGGCCGTTGACGAACAGACAGAAAAATTTATTGCAATGCCGATCCTTCCTCGGTCCGTTTCTAAAAAACTGGTTTCTTCCAAAACCAGCGAAAGCTCATAACCAGCATTCATGTAGGTAAGAAAAAAGCGTTGTTTTCATCGTTTAATAACGAGAATCGAAATAATAATCATAATACTCACTAGCCTATATGAGTGCCAATTAATAAAAAGCCAAGCGCGCACAACAATTTTTTTTTTATTTGTAAATGTCGACGGACATGTTAAAGATGCATTCAGTTGACCCTGAGAATTACTGTTATTCTTTGTATATCGTTATTAATAAGTAATGAATTATTAACTTGTGTTATACTGCTGATTATGCATTATTCATATGCATAATTATTCTATTTTTAAATAATAATTTAATTAAATTTTATGCTTGCAACTTTTGCTCAAGATCCCAAATCAAATGCTGATGTGCATGCTAAAACTTTTTAATGTTAAATGATAATCGTAAATATGCTTCCCTCACGACGCAATAGAGAAATAGTAAACTTTGAAGGAAAAAACGCTGCCATATAAATGCAAATTTCTTTAATAACTTTTAGCAACTTTACACTGGGGATTGCTCCAATCTATGGTCATAGCATTACCCATCATCTTGTCTAGGACCCTGTATAAAATTGTTGAAGTAGTATTGAAAGTCGAATGCAAGTTGCTGGTACATAGTTGTTAAAGTTTGTTAGCTAAAGAAAACTTTACGACTAACCGAGGACTAAGTATTGATTTTCGTAACTTTCAGGGTTCTCATCAGATTCCAAACAACGTGCAGCCCAGGCCAAAAAGGGAATACGTTCCCCTCGAATGCGTGCACACCTAAAGAATCCCAACCAGAACAGTGGAGACAGGAGCTAAAGACCAACAGCGAGTGGAAATTATATTACGAGGGGAATACGAGTAGGTAGTTATCACTCGAAGAGGAAGAAGTCAGCGTTAGTACAATGGAGTGTGCCGTTGTCGTCTTCTCGCTGATAGCCGAATTCCTTTTGTTCAGCTTCATCGGCGATTTTCCTAATTTCCCTTGATCTCAATGCTGTCTTTAGTTTCCAGTCAAATGGCAGGGCATTGGGCGGGCGACGGAGCGAGATGCGGAAAAGCGCGCGCGGGAAAACTGGGCGTCGAGTGAAACTCGGAGAGGAGGACGGATCGATCGAGCATCAGGGAGCTCGCTCGCTCGCTGATCCCCACCCAGCTGGATCTCGATATGCGAGCTTTGCGTTGCGTTCGCAACAACCACCATCATCATCCTCCCTTGTACAACCACGCGACGCTAAGGACGACGACGACGACGCAATGTCGCCGAAACGACGCTCGCGAACGGTCTGCCGACACGCAATCTCTACGACGTCGGCTTCATATACATGTAGATAGAACAAGAAATACATATACATGTATATCTTCAATGTGAGTTGTTGTATATGTTCCGGAAAGCTCTTGTTTGCCTTACTTAGTTTTGGTTAGTCCTGCACCCTGTGTGCTGTGAGTTGACGCAGGCGAATGAGATATTCGCATCGTGACAGAGTCAATTTGTTCGATGGCAGTTAGAAAGTCAAATCGACGCCGAACACCACAACAACAACACCGTCGAGGAGATACAAATTGCTTTGCGAAACAAAAAGAAAAGCGGAAGAGAGCTGTCAGCGGTGTAGACAACCGGAAGAGTTGTACTGAAGAAGATACACAAGCTTCTCAAATGTCTACACATGACTGAGCCATGCAATGATCTTATTGTTTTCTACGGCTTGACTAAATATAAGGTAACTAATTTCTTAAGTTTACTTCATTTTGTGTTAAGTTGAAGGACAAATTGGTTGTTTTGTTACCTAAGTACATTTACTGATTGAGGTGATTAATTGCTTGTCACCTAAAACAAATGTTGTAAAATTCGTTTATGACTGGGTTTGGGGACGCAGTCGTGCATTAAAGTTTACGAGGTCAAGGACTTTATGACCTAAAAGGATATCAATAATATTTTATGCAGTTTCTTCAATAAAAATGCATACTTATTTCAGTTTTACATCCGCATAGGAGAATTGATATTGTTTTTGTTTCTTCAAATTGTACTTAAGTAAGACATAATTTGTGTATACGATTCCAAATTGCATTTGTTGCGCACGTCCAGCTTTCCACGATGGTGACTGTAAGCTCCGTAACTTTGGTATTAAGACATGACTTAAGTACTTACTAGTCATAGCTGAACGCGCGTGTGCCAATGAGTAAATTGTCGTTCATACCCACTAATTTATTATGATTTATGTACGTCCGAATTGCTCGTTTTATTTACTCTACTACTTTACAACTTTAATCTAGTCTACTGATGTATAATTACGATGTGCTCTATATACTCATGCATTATTACATCATTGCACTCAATCTATTTATATCCGCGACTGTTTTATATTTTAATTGCGTTTTTCATTAAATAAAGCGAATGTTAGTGGATGGTGGTAGTGTCATTGCGCTTTTACTGAGTGGGCTATAAATAGTTAAATAAAATAAAATGTTTTTGTCATATGGATGGATATAAATGCTTATAGCGTATTCTATTAGCTGTTGGGTACCGGTCATTCAGGAAAAATGTTACTTTAGTTCTTTTATCAGACATGGCTAGTAGGCATTCGAAACGTGAACTGCGTGACAAAAACTATATATACGAATGAATTAATTTTCAGCATTTATTCAGTGCCAACGGTCAATGACAATATGCTGTTGAGTGTAATGAAGAGACGTTGTTTGGTGACTGTTAGACGCTCAGAATTTAAATTTAAATTTTTCTATGTCCTGTATATTTATTTCCGTTTGCATATTAATGCGCATCACGTACATGCAGACACTATATTAACAAATAATTATTTATTTTATGTTGTTTTAAGGAAGTAATTAAGGGCAATGCAACAAATTACTAGATACAAGAATAACTTGAGCTTGAGTTTGATTTAATAATAATAACAAGAAAAGCCTGCAGGAAACTAAGAACTAATTGGATTTTGTTAGGAAATTCTATCCAGTTTTAATCTAAATAATTCTATTTGTTTTACTTCTAGTCGCAGTCTAGATGAAAAGATGTGGGGGTAAACATATTAAACAACAATGAACATAAGCAACGGTCACAGCGCCGCGTTGTACAAGAAATAAATGACACAGCTCACCAATAACTAGCTTGTGTTATACTGGAAGCTGTAAACGTACAATGCGAAGTCGAAACATGCAGCACCCGCAGCTGAAAATTCGTTAGTAAACAGTGCGTTTCGTAATTTTCGCGAGAGCCAGGATAACGATCGGTCTGCTCGGAATGCGCAAATGGCGGCAGGATCCGTTTCCGCGTCATGCGGTATGCCGTGTGCATAGACGTGTCATTTCTGTGTTCAGTTCCATTCTGCTCTGCTCTTGCTGATACTACACATGGAAATGGAACACAACTAATTAAAACATCCGGCATTTTGCTAGTCGCCAGCGTCGACAGAGTTTACGATAGTTTGCAGATGCAGGAGAGCACCGCGCATATGTTGCTGCGACAGAAACAAATTGCGTGAATTTCACACGAAAGCATTAAATTCGCCGAGGATATAAAAATGTTCAGCTTTTTATGGCTTATTACACTAACGGTTAATATTATTTATTGTTTGCGCATGAAATAACTTATCTAAGGTGAATCAAGAATTTTCAATAAAGTCAACTCTTGCAGTGTAAATATATTTTGATTTTAGAAAGGGTACAAGTCAAGGGGATGATGCAAAGTGTAACTAAACTGGATAAAACTTGCAACTTGCAATATGCAATGATACAGGGGTGGCTGTCATTGAAGTTTACTATCGATGTTGACTGTAGGGTGTATGTAGGGATTGCGATCTCAAAAAGAGAGGAAGGAGATTGAAGTATACGTTGGCAATGATGGCAGCAGCGGTGTGCACAGAAAGGGGATGATTGGATTCGACGAGGGGTTGCCGTCGACGGGCGTCGTTATGTCGTTGATTCTATTATGTTTGAATGACGTGCCGTTGGGTGTACTCCATGGCCAACGCTCTCCACTGCTCCAGCTTACTTTTACAGAACAGCAACTGGATTGGATCGATGTTGGCATGGAGAATTCAAAATTTTGTCAAATATCATTCAGTTGAAATTAAGATAGAGAATTTAAGAGAAACTCTACTTTTATTTAGTGGAGGAATTGATTTGCTAATAAATTACTCGTTTGTTAAGTCAATAAACACCAAATAAATCATCATGTAATTCGCATCCTTGATGGTGATGTCGCAAGGTCGTTTATATGTCAACTCTGTCACGGTGATATATTCGCGTACGACGACCCCGTCTAATAAAATATTTTACGATCTACATGCCTCCATCATACATAAAGTGTGTTCCTCCATTCTTGGCATATATTCAACTTCGGGGTGTACTAATGAGACGAATAATTTCCTTCTAAGTGTTAATTGTCCAGTAAAATTAGACCGTTTTCATTTGTAGCCTTGTTATTAAGGGTAATACCTCTACCATCAACCAACAAGCAGAAAGAGTCAGTTTATGGGTGATTTAAGGTATACTAGCAGCTGAAACGTAAATGATACTCTAAAAGTAGAGGGATAAGCTCTCTTAATACACCAAACAGAACGCTAAACACTTCTTAGCAGACTCCCATCAAGTTCCAGAAGTCCTTAAAGACTTATTGGATCTTATTGCAACTCCTTTGGCGCTCTAAATGTTTAGTGATTAATTACATTTGTCGTTCGCACATACTTTTAAGCATCTAATGGTTTTCCGTATAATTAAATATCTTATGATTTTAGGTGCAAATTTTCCATGAGGCCTTCACAACTTGGATCAACTCCTTAGAAGCTTAAGTAAACGCTGGACCTACAGCAAGAGCAAACAAACAAGAAAATTATGTGAGAATGTCAGGCTGTAAGACAGTTCTAACCAAGCTTGGAAGAAATGCAGCAAGATATAAACTTCGAAGTAAATGAAAGAATCGGGGAAACTATACTCTAAGGAATTGTAAGATAACAAGGTAATAAAAGTTCTAAGATTAAATTAAAGATTAAAATAGATAACGAATGAAATTCAGTAGTTGTCTTTTTAGGTTAAAATCCTTCTTGCTTGCTACTTTATGTGATATCAGCCATATATAATCTTTCAGTAGTTGCGGTCTGTTATTTCCTCGTGACATTTTTCGATTCCGTCCGATTACCAGGCTCTGCTTTATCTTTTTATCCTTGTGATTGATAAGTCCACTGTAACATCCTAGTCTTGGATTTATATTCTTGGGACGTCAAGCGAAAGAAGGGTTTATACTGCTTTCTACTACATTACATTTCTCGCTAAATATATTTAGCCATTCTTCTTCAGCATAAAAGAGCATCTAGAAAACTAGATGGAGATTACTATTCTGTTTTATTCTGAGCATCACCACTCAAAACATAAATCTGAAAACGGATTAGAGTTTGCTTTTATTCTGGTGCATATTGCATTTGCTATAAATTGCATTAAAACCTACAACAGTTTCACCAATTTGTTTATTTGTCCAATTCGTGCTTTACTTGTTGACATAACATCATAACTCTCTTTACAATTATCATCTACAGCTAAATTTGTTTGCTTGGAATTAATCTCTATGGTGATGATAAATCTCTTGTTGAATTTATGCTAGCTTTTAGTTTGTTTGCAATAAACAAAGAATGATTTTGTTGCTTGTTATGTCTGCAATACGTTTGACGCAGATAAAATTTACAGTGCCAATGAAACTGATTTTGTTTGTGCATACTTAGTTTTTAGATAATTGTTGACTATATGAAAGTTTGAAAGCATTGAAATGTAATGAAATTCGATTAATTCCACGGCTTATTAATTCTAACTACTGTGAAAATTGCGCAGCATTTAAATATATAAATAGGTCAAATTTAACGAGTCAATTTTATGAGCACTTTTGGGAATTGAGTCTAGAATTGTTGTAGGTGCTGAGGGAAATCGTGAACGGTAACAATAAATACTGAATTTGAAACAATGTTACAGCGCATTGCAGATGTTTAATTATTAAAAGTGGTGACATGCTGAACCTGTGCGTAGAAAACTTGAGATTTTGTAATAAAAAATGAATTTTTGTTGGATATAAGGTTAGGGTACAAAGGCGTTAACTTTGTGGAATTTAGATTGTGATTAATTAGAGACTGGGAAATGTATTTAGTAAGTCGTAATTGTGCTAAATGTTGCGTGACTTAATTACATTTATACAAATTTATGTATTTATATAATATTCTGATATGAAATAACTTTTATTGCGGATAAGTACATAATTTGTATTCGTGGTTGCTAATCTATAATAAATTGTCTAATAAAAGTTTTATTATATTAAGTATATGCTTTAAGTACAAAATATATTACTATAGTAGACAATATATTACTACAGTCGACAATATATCAAGAGTTTAACCTTTTGTTAATACATTCATGTAATATGTATAATAGTATATTAAATTATTCTATTTTTTAGGAAGCAACTACAAACAATTTTAAATTATTGTTCCAACGACAGTCCGTGCGCGGCTAATACCCCACTCGCGTCGACCGCATTCGGTGCACTCGCTGCAGCTCCGATGTGCTGCTACTAGTCTCGACGACGACTACGGAAGGCATAACAACCAGCGAGACGTTACATAAAACAACCCAAATATATCAAATCATACTAATTTAGTTTTCTGTTTTAGACAAGAGAAGCAAGATTATTAATTTCTTTAATTGATTAGCTCATGTTTGAATGAATCGCCTATTTAGTTAGTCTTCGCGTTAATGCTCTACATCTACCCTGTAGATCCGAATTTGTTTGAAATCAGGCGACAAATTCGGTTCTAGAGAGGTTTGTGTGGTGCATACAAAGCACCGTGAGAAGAAGATTGTAATTTATGATAATATTTAATTAATTAAAAATATCGAAATAGAAATAATAAGCAGTGTAAAACGTGTAATGAAATTGGAGCAATGGTATCAATAAAGAAAGGATTATTACTTAAGTTATTATTGTATATTATAATCATTCTAATAGTTCTTAATATCTTTAATTCAAGTAGGAATAGGCAATTCTTGACAATAAATTTATGAAACTGCCACCAAACTAATGATACAAAAGCAGAATATTCGACAAATATGCAATCAATAAAGGACTATCGCTACGAAAAACTGTATGCAGGACTTGCAGGATTTAACTTCTTCCTCGTGGATTATAGATGGCGGTCGTTTCTACAAAATTTTGCTAAAACCATTAAAGTTCTACTCCAACCACCTAAATGAATATAATAAATCCGTATATTAACTTGACACACATTTCTCATTAATACCAAAATTTCATAGTGACATATTACCATCTACTATAAATATTAATTACTTGCTAATGGAACCCACCTGTCATTAATTTAATTTTTCGGACCACGTAAAAGAAATTAATAAACGCGCCGCCACTACGAGGATACGAGTAGGTGTAAGTAATGGCTCTCTATGGTCGTTTCAATCTGGTATGGGTTACAAAGCGATGTATGATATAATCAGCAGCTCATGTACGTTCTCCATCAACATCAAATCACATGTTGTATACTTCAGCATAATCTACATAATCTCCAACGGATCGCATGCATTTGTGCAGACCGCCGTTGTAAGAATAATAAAACCAGTGTGGTCGACTCCAACAACAAAAAAAACGGCAGCAACAAAAACAAAGAAAGTTCTTAACTTCTATAGAATGGAATATATTAACGTTATCACCATAGGAAGCGCAGGAATGCTATTATTTTTGAATGAATGTAAGTGGCACCCCTGGATGAACTGCACTTGTACAAATCGATCAAACTGCTTCCAATCTTTATCAATAAATATCTCCTTTAAATTGTAAAGAATTATTTTCTTTGCATTTTTAGTCAAATGCTGATTGTAATATCTTGTTTTGGTTTTAGCTTTAACTTTGGGTTACCAACTTACCGTTGTTGTGCATTGACTACCATAAAGGTAGATATTGTACCTTTTTTTAAGGTAGAATTGTGAACATGGACAGCATATAACATATACGTCTCGTCTTGCTTAAATGTATATGTTGGGTGGATAGGATGCAGAGGCCGAGATTTTCATGTCACTTTTGAATCTTAGGCCCGCCGATCATTAATCTTAAAATGCCGGGCGCAGTAAACTCGGTATATAGAGTCAGTCGTTGGATGCTGAGACATCGCTGCCTGGCTGGGTCGCTGCTCATCGTCGTCAAGAGTAGAAAGAAGGTACTGAATGCGGAGTGTTCTAAGTTCGAGACGAGTTGGAACTCTAGGATAGCGTCTGGAGGATATTGGAGTTGCTTGAAGGTGCTTCTTTATAATAAGATGGAAGTCAGTTGGGAAAAAATCGGTCTGTGAATAACGTAAATGTAAGCAATGCAAAGACTTGAAGCATTGAATTCTTAAAGATGGTCATTTTGTAATTGATTGATTAAGGATGGACGGATTAAAAAAGAATTATTTTTAAGAATATAATAATATAATTATTGAAATATTATATAATATTTTTGTATATAAAAATGTAGGGTTGATATTTCGTGTTTTGATACAAGTACAAGTTTTTGGTTATTGGATATTTTGGGATACCTATTTGATGAACTACCTGGCGCCGTGGAACTTTGAACACATGCGAGCATATAACGCACGGAAAGCACACGAACGTGCAAATTGACAAAAAAATATATTAGTACATTTTTGACATGAACAATTTATCATATTCTAGTTTATTTCGTATGGTTGCGGAGGCACAGGCACGCAAACACGACCCAAATATTTATTAAAAACATCACAACGCACACCAAATTTTGCAGTAAATAGCCAAAAAAATATTCGATTAAAATACTTAAAAATGTTATTAATAATACTGAAGTTATTTTTAATGGAGTAACTGGCTTAGAGAGACTTACTTGGAAAGTTGCAAATGTTATTTGAGCAAATAAGAGAGCGTCGTAATGATGGATTTATCCGTGTCGTGACAGTAGACATGTCATCACGCCCAGTCATTTTCCTTCTTTCCATCGTAATCACATTTTTACAACCGAAAAGCGAAAGCGCCTTGATGCTTCTGACAAATCCAACTAACGACAAATTCGAACATGCAAACAAAACAGGAAAAACAAACACACATTCGGTTTGTTTTCTTCATAATTATTTACTAAACTAGGAGCAAACAGAATTTTTGATTATTAGTTTTGTCTTTTCCTTTTTTTGCATGAAATAAAATTAAACAAGAGATTCAAATAACTGTCAAAATATATTATTCAAAGATGGAACCTTAAAATTAACGAGAATTCAATGAAACACCAAAGTGCCAAATTAATATTTTAGGGATATTAGTTAGAGACCCGTCCCTGGCCAGCATTCTCCTTTTATTTTCAACACAGAATTTAAATCTTCTCTTCGCCGCGGCGGCTGCAGCCTTCGTTCTTTTCAGATCGTCGTTTCTTTCAGCCGCTCCTCCTTACACATGCCATGGCGATACTTTTATGCGAGAGGGTATATGTGGTCTTATATACTTTTACATTATATATAGATACTCACAGATACATATACATTGTGCGCACAGAGAGCTAGCGAACGAGCGAGAGGGATTTTTTTTTGCTCTCTGGGAAAACTTTGTTGTTTGAAGCTGTGCGCCGCTAAGCGATCATTAATCATGGGTAAGTTTCGGAGTGAGTGACGTGTCGGAACGAACGAACCGAACGAACTGAGAAACGGCAACCGGCGGCGCGCGGCGGTAACGACGGCGGGAACAGAACGGAACCGTCCGCGGCCCCCGATTTCCCTTGCTTCTTCGTCAAAGAAGCGAGAAACATCTACTGCTATCGTCGCTATCTCATACGCCAATTTTTCTATGCTCCTTCGTTGAACGTTGAAATTTCACTCGATGAATGAATGCATTTTGGAACACTTGGTGTGTGAGGGGTACATAAAAAGTCTATATCAAAATATAAGCAATTAGAGAAATTGGTCCAACAGCTGGATAGCTGGATTTGCCTTAAGACTATGAATAACTATCAATTTTCTCATTATGGGACCTGATGACAGGTCGATGGTGTAAATGTTGGAATCATTGAATCGAACGCGTGATGCATCTAGATAAGGCGCGTCGTGTGCGTGCTGTTGCGGGGCGGCAGTAGTCACTTAAGTAGAAGGTAATAAGCGTCCAGTCATTTGGATCGCCGTTGGTGGGTGAGCAGCGAATGCAGCTCCAACTCTTTGATGCCGTTCGGATTTGTTGTGTGTGCGCGCTCGCGGCTGCCGCGTAGCACCTCTGTTCGCGGCACGGAATCGAACAAACAACAATAACGAACCGCGAAACGCGGCCACTCATCGTTACGATGCAGAATTTCGACTCTTTTCTCTGACGATGGCTGCGCGTGTGTGGGAGTTGTCGACGGCGCGCTAGGAAAAAGCCGCAATGAAAGCTTCTCGCGACAACGTTGGCGAGGCGTTGATGGCTGGATGAATTCGTGGGTTCGTTGCGTTGTCGTGGGTTGTGTTGGTTGGAAGGGAGGGCACTTTCGGGATGATAATGATGCTGATGATGAAGAAGCAGTTACCGAAATTGCGTTTCCTTGTTTTTATGTTTATCAAACGCTCGTAGCAAAAAAGCGGAAACCTTCTCGACTCACAAAAAAATTGGTGGATAAAAATGCGAAAAACAAAGAAACTCAGGGAAATGTATTGATTGCTCGAGGACGGCAAATCACCAACCAAACAAAGACATTTGTCTTATAACCACAAAATTCTTTCTAGTTGGTAGGTGTCAGAATACTATGCTTCTATACCCACCGCCCTATGATAATACCATCTAGAAGAAGAATAAAGAAGTGAAATTAGATTTACAGTTAATTGCTTTACGTCATCCCTTTTTCGTTTCGTTGCATTCGGAAGGTGGTACACAACGCTCGCTGTACAAAAGGGGAAATTTGATTGACGTATCGTTTCTCGTATAGGTCCGTGTACTCGTGGAGCTGCAATCATTTACTACGCGCCGAAGAAAGCGGTGCCGCGACTCGACGCCTTGCGGCGACCGATTTCCTAAAGACCGGACGGCTAATAACTCAAGACCGTCGCCCCGATTGCGTTCTGCCGCCCGACCCGATAACATCTAATTGCAACGCCGTTTTTTACCCATAGCACTGCACCATCACACGTCGAACTTTTAATCAACGTGTCAAGCTGATTACGACTTTGCTAACTGTCGGGCGTGTGTTCATTTCTATCTCGTTAAAATTGCAAGATGCGGGTAATGGATGCATGGCGACTACGTAGGTAGATGTCGATAGATTGCATAGGGAAAATTTGCAATGTTGCAAAATATTGCTATACACGTATGGATTCCAGCAGTCAGTCAGTAGTCGATCAATCAAAAGAGGAAGGAAGCGCGCACCGTCGATCAGCTTCGGTGGGCGATTTGCACACATGCACGGCGCAGCAAGATGGCTGCCGTCAATAATGTGCGACGTTGTGTGCTCACTGCTCAGTAAATGAGATGTTTGCTTATCAAACAGGAACTGGGTAACGAGGAAGGAAGACTAAGACCCCGGGAGAAAAACGAACTCGCTGCTCTGCTGGCATTAGACTATGTAGGTACTGCAGCGTCGTGGCGTGGCGTTGCCGGATTATTGGAAAACTGGTAACTAGACTGGAAAGATGGGGAAACTGAGCACAAGAAACAAGAGGAACAAAAAGATATAGCAGAGCGATTCAATTTGGCTATCTATAGTCTGTTCAGTTTATCCTTTTTGAATTTCTTAGATTAGGTCTTGACATAATCGCCTACATCCTATTTCTACATTTGTAGGAAGAAATTCTTTTGTTTGTCTTGTAGACATAACATTGAAATGGCAGTGGGTTGAATAGGTTACGAGAGCAACCTGTATAAGATTTCTTTAACGATGCCGTCAATTTAGAAACTTCCTCTTTCGCTTGGGCAAAGTTAACATTAGATGCGGAACAGTTGAGTGGAGGAGTAGAAAGTTTCCCAACGAGCAATTTAAGACTGTATTTAAAAGTACCCAACTAAAAAAATGTATTATCCTTTATCCTCCTTTTTTATTTTGTTTGTTAAATTTGCAATCGAAGCAATAATTAATTATTTACTCTAAAATTCAAATTTATTTTAAGTTTGTATCTTAGATTTAAGTTACATCCTAATGTGAACCGATAGAGGTCACAGAACGCAGGAAATAAGACATAAAACGCTCAAATGCCCTGATGATGATTGATAAAGAAATCATTTTATGCTTCAGTTTCCTTCCGCATGAAGATATCTACGATTTATCTACAAAAAGAAAATAACCAAAGAATAATTGGCTTAGATAATTATCTAAGTTGAAAATATGTTCTTCATCTACAAATAAAGAAACAAATGAATTTGTACAGGGAAAAATAAAAAGAATAAAGAAAAAAACCTCAATATTTATAATCATTAGAAACAAAATCATATTGAGACTGATGAAGCACTTGACACGTTTTCACATGAGATATGATTTATTACCATGAGTCGTTAAGGGGTTTGATATAGCGTTGCGCACATCACCTACAGTCCTGTAGGTGCTTCTGTATCTCTATACGCTCAGAGTTCCTAGAGAGAGGAAATCGACGTTTCATAAGCAATACGTAAGTGATATAGAGAGGTTGTGTGTGGTAAAGTGATGTACATGTAGTTTACCATCCCTTGCTGTGTGTGATTGGATTTTAAATATCAAATACAGTTGTCAATGACCAGAATATAGTGTGAAATTTAATGTAAAACTGAAAAAACAAAAATAGTATTAGGAAGCACACAAATCTTTCCAAAGCTCAGAATTGACTTCAGACCACAGAATGCAAAGAAACTAAAATAATAAACATTGAAGCAAAGAGATTTAAAAAATGCAGAGAGAGAAACTACAGCAAATCATGGAGAATAACGCAAAGCACAGAAACTACCGATATCCATAGAAAATAAGGCAAAAAAGCAGAAAAAAAGCATGGTAAATGATGCAAAGTATACAAACTACTGTGAAGCACAGAACTAGAGCAAAGCACGGAAAATAAAGCGGCGCATAACTATTGCGAAGCTAAAAAAAGCTACTGCGAAGCAAAGAACGAAAACAAAGCATGGAAAATAAAGCGAAGCAAAGAAGCGCTACTGCGAAGCAAAAAAGCTACTGCGAAGCAAAGAACTAAAGCAAAGCATGGAAAATAAAGCGAAGCAAAGAAGTTACTGCGAAGCAAAGCATGGAAAATAAAGCGAAGCAAAGAAGCTACTGCGAAGCAGAGAACTAAAGCAAAGCAAGGAAAATAAAGCGAAGCAAAAAAGCTACTGCGAAGCAAAGCATGGAAAATAAAGCGAAGCAAAAAAGCGACTGCGAAGCAAAGAACTAAAGCAAAGCAG